>PVKM010004094.1:0-53847 GCA_004027735.1 Carollia perspicillata | reverse complement strand
CTTTAGATCTCAAACTCATCCGCCACTTGGAGAATCTGTCTTTTTATCCCATGTGGTCAGCTCAGCTCAGCATAAGGCTGCATGGGAATTTGGAGCTCCAGTTCCTTTTAGAAGAAAAATCGTTTTTTCCTTGCATCACTTTTACAGGCCTAGCATAGTTCTAGGTGACCGATCAAGAATTATTTGAATTGCCCTTTGCTTTTTTTCCCTGTGTGTGTAGTACCCTTGGGAACTTCACATTTCGAAGGGGTGATTGAACAGAACTGAAGATTTCCTGAGTTCTCTTGCAATTGCTATCAAAACCATCAAATGTTTGCTCTAATCCACCCTCTAGTACTGTATCAAACTGAAGAATTTTTTAGTTTTATGTGCGTTTTTCAAGTTTCATGGGCTTTTGTGTTTGGGAATGCTGTGCAGGGCCGCTCTTTCTCAGCATTACACAAGTGAGAATGGCTTTCTGAAAACTTACCAGCTTTACTGGGAGGCAATTGACATATAGCATTGTGCAAGTTTAAGGTATATGACATGTTAATTTGATACACATATATTGCAAAATGATTTCCACCATAATGTTAGCTAATACTTCCATCATGTCACATAATTACCATTTCTTTTTTGTAGTGACAACATTTAAGATCTATTCTTTTAGCAACTTTCAAGTACAGCATACGATATTGTTAACTAGAATCACCATGCTGTGTGTTAGCTCTCCAGAACTTACCTTATAACCAGAAGCTTCTTCCCTTACACTAGCCTCCCAATTATGCTGATAACTACAATTCTACTCTGTTTTAATAAATTTGGCTTTTAAATTTCCACATATAACAGATATTATATAGTATTTGTCTCTCTGTCGGACTTATTTCACTTAGCATAATGTCCTCCAGATCCATCCATGCTGTGACAGACACAGGATTTTCTTCGTATTCTTGGCTTAATAATAATCCTGTGTGTGTGTGTGTGTGTGTGTGTGTGTGTGTGTGTGTGTGTGTGTGTGATATGCGTCCAGTTTTTATCTTTCTCAGGATTGCTTTGGCTATTTAAATTCTTTTCTGATTGCATGTAAATTTTAGGATTGTTTTTTCTATTTATGTGAAAGCACTACTGGAATTTTTACAGGGATGGCATTGAATCTATACATAGCTTTAGGTGTTATGCTCATTTTAACAATAGTAATTCTTCAAATCCATGGACATGGGATAGCTCTCCATTTGTTTGTGTCTTCTTAAATTTTTCTCAGTGTACAGTTACCTCCTGGTTATATTTTTTTCCAAGTATTTTTGGGGGGATGCTATTGTAAATGAGATTGTTCTCTTTATTTCCTTTTCAGATATTTTGGTTTAGTGAACAGAAACTTAACTTATTTCTGTATGTTGACTTTAAATTCTGCCTCTTCATTTGTTACAGGTCTTTTGTTCTTAATATAGGCATATATCGCTATAAACTTCTGTAGGAAAAGTGAAGTCAGTCAGGCTCCCTCACAGGGATACCCAGGCAAAAGTAACTTAGCAGTGTTCATTTAACCTTGAGTAGGAGCCCACATGTGTGGAATGAAGCTCTGTTATATAATTAGAAGGTCAGCATTGGCACTTAGCGGGCTTTGTGTGCACTTAGTGGATAAGAGAGTCAGGACTTCCTTTGGTAGGACTAGAAGCTTGTGGTGCAGGTGGATCTCCCCACCCCAGTGTAAAAGGTCACACATCCCGATGGCACTGAGTATATTCTTCCCTCTGCCCAAATCCCCTGTGAACTAGCCTGGCCTTGAATGCTCACAGGACAGCTTACCTCTTAGACTAGTTTTTGAAGCATCTCATATATTTTATCTTGTGTTTCCATTTTCATTTGTCTCAAGATATTTTGTGATTTTCCTTTGGATTTTTTTGACCCATTGGTTTTTCAGGAGTATCTAGATTTCTGTTGAAAACTCCACTGATATCTTAATGTGGATTCCCTTGTTGATTACAATCTCCTTGCTCTTGTTGCTTTAACATTCACTCTCTGTCTTTGATTTTTGGTTATTTTATCATGGGAGATGAACTCTTCAGGTTACTTCTGTTTGGTGTCTCATGACGTCCCCAGATTTAAAAAGTTCTCAGTCATTATTTATTTTAATAAGCTTTCTGCTTCCTTTTTTCTTCTCCTTGTGAACCAATAATTCACATATTGGTTCTTTTGATGGTATCTTATAGATCACATAGGCTTTTTTCATTCTTTTTAATTTTTTATCTTTGTTATCATCTAACTGAATAATTTAAAAATTCCAATATTTTAACTCACAAAGTCTTCCTTCTTTTAGTCTATTCTGTTGTTGATACTCTCTATGGCATTTTTTTTTAATTCACTTGAAATACTTTTTTTATGATTTCTTTCTCTTCATTAACTTTTTCATGTTAAGTATGTATTATTATTTTCTATTTCATTAAATTGTCCTGCAATTTTTTTGTAGCTCTTTAAGTTTCTTCAAAACAATTACTTTGTGTTCTTTATCAGGTAAATCATAATTCTCCATATCATAGAGTTTGGTTACTGTGAGATTAAAATTATCATCCTGTAGTGTCACATTTCCTTATTTTTTATATCACTTGGAAATTTGTATTGCTGTTTTCATATCTGAACTATCAGTCACTCCCCCCAATATTTATTAACCGCCTTCAGGGATACAAAACCTTCCATCAGCCCTATGTTAAGATTCTGAAGTTTTCTCAGACATTGTATAGATACATCAGCCCAGGGCTTCTTGCTCTCTCGGGACAGAATTCTTAAACTTGTATGTCTTCTCCTGATCCTACAACACATCAAACCAGCTGCAAAAAGCCTCTCTGTTTTCTCAAAATCACGCTACTGCTCAAGTTTTTTCTTTCTTTGTCCTGCAGACACCGGCCTGCTTTCTGCATGTGCTTCCTAACCTATCATAGCTCACTCTTGTGGCTGACCTCAGGAGTATTCACAGGCAGCTGAACACAGAGTGGGGGACTTGTCGGGGAGGCATCAGGGCACTTTATGTGCCTGAAGAACAGCTGAAGGGACAGCAGATAAGGCCTTCCCGGTGACTCATAGGTGGGCCTCCTGATAGAGTCCACAGCAGAGTCAGTAGAATCATCTTTTTAATGCCCTCTTAGTATCTTATATGCCACTTGGTCACTCTCCTTATTCCCCCTAAGCGTGGAAGTCACCATTCAGTATTCTGGATAATGCTAGAGAGAAATAAGCCTCTTTGGCAGAGTCCTGGGGAAGCCAGGCACTCACTCACCCACTCTCCCTTTCTCCCAGGGAAGAAATCACTGGCAGAGAAGATCTTTCTTGGAACTAAGCTGTGCTGCCTTAAGGGAGGAGTAATGTGAACAAAGTTAAGCTATTCCTTTTACCCACTCCAATGCATCTAAGCTTGTTTTCTGTTTGTTTGTTTGTTTGTTTGTTTGGGTTTATTTGTTTTTCCAATGGAGTGTTAGAATTTATTATCTGGAAACTTGAATACCATCTACGGGTGACTGCCCAACCTGGTGTTCTCCGGATCTTCCCAGACCATGGCTGAGAAAAGCTGGAATAAGTTCATAAGCTACAGCAAGATACATAGCTGAGACCAAGGTCTGTGTGCCTATTACCAGATGCATAGGTAGGTGAGATTTCTTCCAGGTCCCCTGGCATGTGGGACCCTATAGGTCCCACAAAGGCACTTTTGCTCATAGATGGATGCTAAATGTTTTTGTTGTTGAGTAGGGGAATCAAAGAGAGGTATCTTATTTCATTGTGATGGTGACATCACATCTAAAATCTGAAACAATGTGTTAGTTGCTTTCAACTGCAACTATTTAATAGTTAATTCATATAAATGTAATGTTCAAATAAAATAAATTCATCTCTCATAATAAATAAAATAAATAGAAGGTTTTTAAAATTTAGCATACAATCTCATACTACTTTTTCTGGATTTAATGTGAGAAAGATGACAGGAAAGTATTGATATCTCCATATTATTGTTTTCTTCTTCTTTCCTTCAAAGAGTGTTTGGGAGAGCCTTGGATGGTGTGGCTCAATGGTTGAGTGCTGGCCTGTGAATCAAAAGGTCACCAGTTCAATTCCCAGTCTACGGCATATGCCTGGGTTGCAGGCCAGGTCCCAAGTGCAGGACATATGAGAGGCAACTGCACATTGATGTTTCTTTCCTTCTCTTTCTCTCCCTTCCCTCTCTAAAACATAAATAAATAATTTTTTTAAAGTGTGTTTGGGAGAGGGCTTAGATTTGGTGGAAGAGGACAGATCCAGAAGATAGGTGATTAGTTTATTATGTCAGCTCTTTGAAGAAAAAAACAGATGTAGCACATGAGTTGTAGAAACAGATTCCTCAATTTCAAATCTCAACTCTAATGTGTGCTTAGAAGCTCAAGGACAGGGGCCACATCTATGTGTAAAGACCACTTTGGGTGAAAGGAGGAAGGTGATCAAGAGGGTAAGCAAATTGAATAAGATATATTGTGGGAAAATCAATTGGAAGATAAAGTCCAATGAAGATTTGTAGTATTTTGAATAGGATGATGTCTTATGGAAGAAAAACATTTGAAAAGTTCTCAAAGACACTTAGGAAAGAAATTGGCAGTGCCTGTTTATGGATCACATCTAGGTTGAAGGAGAAGGAAGTTTCAGTGATGACTCACGGTAGCTGGTTTGCACAACAATTGTTTCAAATTTGTTATTTAAAATAAAAAAGACAAGTTTTGGAAAAGCATATTTAAGTTAGACTCAGATAGTCTAGCAGAAATATAAATTATCAGTGAAATAGTCAAGTCTAGAATTTGGCTGGAATCAACTTTGCCTAAAGGATTGGAAGACGCACAAGAGTGTTCAACTGTATTAAATGCTGCTGAGAACCCAAGTTAGATGAGAATTAATTTAAATTCCTGTGGACTTAGACATGAAGACATTGATAATCAGAAAAACCTGATTCAAAATAGGGATGTTGCAAAACCTAGATTGGGGACAGTTGAGAAGAAAATTGGGGAGATAAATAGGTAAGATAATATGAACAACTCTATTAATAAGTTTAGATATAAAGTTGATATATAATGGAAGCAGACATAGAGGGTATTCAGTTTTCATTAGTTTTATGATATAGGCAATATAATAAAAATTAAATATTTTCTATATTTTGAAACAAATATTTCTATAATTTCTTAAAACTCCAAATGCTTCATTAATAGTTTTTAATGAAGAATCAAACTTTTAACTAGTTACTTTTCAATATTTAAGTCTAATAATGATTGAGGTATATCACAGAAAAAAAAGAGAAATGTCCCAAATTGTTATTTTTAAAATAAAAAAAAAATGGGTCTTTATAATAAAGAGACACTGGATAACTATTTAAAATCTGTAGTATTCTTAAATGTCATCCTTAATCCTCAAGTGGCAGTTCTGTGTGCTCTCTACTTTTATGTAATTTATTTGGATGACACCAAAGAGCTCCAGTGCCCTGATATTACTACTCAAGTAAAACTGTATATAATTTAACAACTTGATACATTACATTAACTTACATTATTCATAAACAGAAGCTGCTTTGCCTTGCCTTTCCCTGGCATATATGCATAATATATAGACTGAAATTAACAGCCATGCACAGGAAACATGGGCTGTCCAAACACCCAAGCAAGTCCTCCACAGGCTGATGGTATGGAGAGTTTCATAAAAGATTTATCCTCCCTCAAAAAATGGCTGAGTTAAATTCATCCAGTGACCTGTCTTTGTTCCAGGCTACTTTTTCCATCCAAATATTGAGATTTCCCTTTGCTCTGCCACCCTTCACTTGGCTTTTTCCTATAGTTCTGTGTTTTTGTGCATGCCTGAAAGCACGCACATACTAGCATGAGGTCTTAACCCCTTCTGCCTTCTGTCTTCATCACATCTATTCTGTATTGAAAGAAGAACCCTGGACCTGTCCAGTAAATTCCAGGGGCAAATATCCTCTTATGTGGCTACTAAGAATACATTTTTTGCAATTATGTCAACTGAATACTAAAAGATTATTGTTCATAGTGAGGTGAAGAATAAACTATCTATAGCCATTCTTAATAGACTCTGATAGAAAAAATAAATTCACTGTGGAGAGAAAGCTGTGTTTTTAAGGAATAGGAAGTAAAGAAAGAATGTATCTTTGCTCATTTATTTAATAGGAATATTTCCAAAGAAATATGATTGTTGATTAAAACACACATTGGATAAAGTTACTTAATTATCCTGGGTTTTTTCTCATTTTTGTACTTTCCAGTAAAACTTCTTTACCATTGTAGTATGTGTTTAAAGTGGAGTAATAGTTAAATAGAATTCATCAGAATTATAAACTGACCTAAAATGTAATGATTTGGGGGACTATACATTCCCATCAAACATTACACAATCATTTAAGAAATTTTCACAAAGTTTTTGAAGAATACCTTAATGATTTGTAATGATTTTGACCTTTGTTATGTAAAATGTTGAACTGTCAAGATGACTGCTCATTTGATTGTTAATTACCTTCCTTCTATGAGACATTCAATAAAGGTAGCTTTTTGTGATTTGTTCTTCTTGGAATTCCAATGAATGGATTTAGAGTTCTTTTGTATGCTAAAGAAATTTCTTTAAATATTTAAAACTTGTTCAATTTAATTTTCTCTGCATTTTGGAAAATATTTTATTAAAACATTGAAAGTAGAAGTCTAATGAAGAGATCAAAAATATATTTACTTTTAATTCCACAAAAAGTACATAAAAGTGAAAAGTTTCTCAATGTATGCAACCCATTTGAATTTCTCACCACAGAATTAACTAATGTTAGCTGCTTTTAAAAAATTTTGTTAATTCTGAAATTATTCTCTTCCATATTTTTATATATTGCTAGGTAAATGGGATGAATCTACATGCCTATTTTGTGAGATATTGCTAAGCAATGTATTTTAAAACCCTTGAGGATATTTTGATTGCTATATAGTGTATCATAATATGGATTAACTTTTATTTAATATTTCTCTTACTGATCAAATAAAAACTACTTTTAATTTTTCACTATTAAAAATGATGCCATAATTAACATGTCCATACATATTTTTTCTTGTCATCTGGGTTTCTGTAGTATAGAATTGGGTATGCACAATAGTGAGGTCAACAGAAATATAAAGTATACATTGTGTAAGATTTTTTCAAACTTCCCTTCAATAAAAGGAAGATGCTTTCTTTAGAGTCTAATGCTAATCATGGTGCTATGGTATATCAGGTTCTTTGGGTGTTTGAAATTTTTGTTGTTGTTGTTGATTAACTAAACAGTCTACCTATCCATAACATAAGCTTATTACTTACTATTCAAATACTCCATATCCTTAATTGGGTCTACTTTATAGGTATCTTAAACTCTTTGATTATAATTATGGACTCAATTTTCTATAAGCTCATATTTTTTGTTTATTCCTAAATAAAACTATGAAAACAGTAATTGGATTTGTATTCTTTTCAATAGAGAAATTTAATTCAATCAAAAGTATCGTGATTGTTGATTTGATTAATTTTACCTTATTTTATGTTTTTTAAATTATATTTCACTGATTGTGCCATTACTGTTCCAATATTTCCCCTTAACCCCCCTCCACCACCCAGCACCTGCCACACCCTCAGGCAATCCCCACATTTTTCATGTACATGGGCCACGTGTATAAGTTCTTTGGCTACTCCATTTCTTATACTGTAGTTTACATCCCCATGGCTACTCAGTAACTACCTATTTGTACATCTTAATCCCCTCATCTCTTCACCCATTCTCTCAAACCTCTGTCCCATCTGGCAACCATCAAGATGCTCTCCATATCCATGATTCTGTCTCTGTTCTTCTTGTTTGCTTAGTTTGTTTGTTAGATTCAATTGTTGATATAAATATATATATATCAACATATTTGTATATATACATATATATGTATATATATACATATATATATTTATTGCTATTGTATTGTTCATAGTTTTGATCTTCTTCTTTTTCTTAAATAAGTCCTTTTAACATTCTATGTAATAATGGTTTGGTGATGATGAATTCTTTTAGAACTTCTTGTCTGGGAAGTTTTTTATCTGTCCTTAAGTTCTAAATGATAGCTTTGCAGTATAGAGCAATCTTGACTATAGGTCTTTGACAATATATGAATGTTGGAATACTTGAAGTTGTACTTGCAGTTGGAATCCAGAAGCTGCTTACACTATCCTTGGTTATTTTTTTTTATTATTCTTTTTTCTTCTTGTTGTTCTGATTGCTTGTTTTTTGCTTCCTCATGTTCCATATCATTGATTTGATTCTCACTTCATCCACTCTATTGTTGTTTCCTTATAACTTGTTCTATGTTTCAGTTAATAACCCTTCATTTCTGACTGGATCTTTTTGCTGCTGTTGAGGTCCTCACTAAGTTCCTTGAACATCCTTATAATTAGTATTTTGAACTCTGCATCTGGTAGATCACTTTTCTCCATTCTGTTTAGTTCTTTTTCTAGAGTTTTCATCTACTCTTCCATTTGGGCCATGTTTCTTCATCTCTTCATTTTGGCAGCCTCCCTGTGTTTGTTTCTATGTATTAGGTGGGGTTGCTTTGACTCCATATCTGGGTAGTGTGGCCTAATATAGTAGGTGTCCTGTAGGATTCAATGGCACAGCCTCCCCTATTACCCAAACTGGGCACTTGGGTATGCCCTTTGTGTGGGCTGAGTACGCCCTCCTCTTGTAGTTGAAACTTGGTAGTTGTTGGCAGATCAATACCCAGGTCAGTTGGCTGCAAGAATGGACTGTGACCACTAACTATCAACCTCTGTACTCTGTGCAGGACCAGCTGTGTAGGGCCAGAGTGGTGGTGCTCCAACGTGGTTTTTAGCTGTCTATTGGGTGGGTAGGCACTAGGGTTTCTTGGGTGGTGTAAGCCAAGGTCAGCACCCACCTATGTTTTGCCTGGGGCCACCCTGTCTGAACTATAAAGCATCTGAGATGGCTGTTATTTTGTTGGGCTTGGAGATTCCCAGGTGAAACCAAGCTGTGAATGTAGGCTGGCTACTGCTCATACCATGCCTGGGGCCACTTAGCAAGAGTTACAGGTCTATGGGCTCACTAAGGCTGGCTGTTGCTTGTTTGAAAGGATTTAGGAAGTTGTATGAAAAGCCACTATTAACAGTTGTAAGTTGGGTGGGATGGAGCCTCAGGGGATCTCCAGGGTGAGGCAAACAGTGTTATCCAGGTTGATGAAGTCTTAGATATGGCATCTGCCTGCTGACTCTATGGCTCTGTGGAAAAAGGTTCAGAAAAGGCACAATGGCCTCTATCTGTCTTTCTGTCTAGGAGGAAGCTGTCCTCCTCTCTCACCACGATGTCAGATGCTTCAGCTTCTCACTATTTGCCATCAGTGCCTTCAAGCTGCTAACCTGGTGCTGGAGCTCAGAGGGAGCAAGTTTGAGTAAGTTCCTGTGTGAGTTCTTTAAGAGGAACTGCTTGGGACTCTAGAAGTCTCTTCCACCAACTCAATCCCTGGTGGTTTTTGCAGCCATCAGTTGTAGGACCTTATCCTGGGACTGGCACTTTGGGCTAAGGGACCCAGTATGGGTCTGGGACTCCCCATTTCCAAGGTATCCCTCTCAAATTTTTATCCACCACTTGTGGATGTGGACCTGCCTCTTCTGCATCTCCACTCCTCCTACCAGTCTGGATGGATATAGTTTCTTTAATTCCATAGTTGTCAGACTTCCATTCAATTCAATTTCTGATGGTTCTTAGTTCTGAGCAATGGTTGTTCTATAATTCGGTTGTAATTTTGATGTGGTTGTGCAAAGAGGTGAGCTGTGTTTACCTGTGCCACCATCTTGACTGGAAATCTCCTCAACCTCCATCTTTTCTTCAAGTATAAATTCTTTTTCATGTATTTGTTTTTACTTTTTGTTAAATTAATATTTTTGTTCCATTTTTCCTTCCCCTTGTTTGAAAAATATATACTTTACATAACTTATTTTATCATTACCTTTGTAAGTTCATTTATTTAACAAATATTTCTTGGGCTTCAACTATTTCCAGTGTTTCTGCTTCTAGGGGCTCCAGTGAACAAAACTGACAAAAGTCTTATCCTCATGCATTTATATTCTACTAAGCATGATAGAGGATACAACTATATGCAAATTACATCATATGTTAGATGGTAATACATGTTATTAAATAAAGTAAAATTATTAAATATTATTAAATAAAGCAAAACAAGGGGGGATATAGGGATCAAGAAGGGGAGCAAGTTTCAATAGCATTCTCAAAAAGGGCCCTTGCATCATTCTGGGGAGAACCACCCAAGAAAAATAAATAGGTACAAAATCCTGGAGGCAGGAACAGCTGGAGCATGTTCAAGGAACAGCAGTAAGACCAGTAAGGCTACATAAAAACAACCAGCACAGTGATAGGAGCTGAGGTCAAACATGTAACTAGATGCCAGAATGGTAAGGACTTCGTGTTTTAATGAATTTGGATTTATATTTAAGAACTAAAGCAGTGTAAATATTTTTAATTAAACGCAAATATTTTTTAGAACTGTGTTTCACTGTAACTACTGCATTGTGTAAGATAGTGTTGTACTGCAGTGTGCATGTCTAGAGCATACATCGTTTCTATTCTTACACATAAACACACCACCAGTCTAGTGAGTGGCAACAGATTATCCAGCTTGAATGATCTTTCCTACACACTGATGAAGTGTTGAATGCGTTGGTTTTAGTATTTTAGTCAGACTGCATGATTACATTGGTACCTATATAAACTGTAACTGGCAAATAAAATACTTATTTCTCAAATTATAGCATAATTAAATCATGTTTCTCATTTTGAAAATACAACCAATTTTGTTTCACTATATAATACTTTTTCATAATATTGGTTCTGAATTACATGGAGATGCAAAAGCTAGTACTACAATCAAGACATTAACAAAAAAAGAAGAGATTGAAAAAGATACATCACAAATGTCACAATAAGTGGCAACTTGAAGTTGCTGCAGCCAAGAAAATTTAAAAACCTGTTTAGGAAAAAGCTAAGTATGTTTGGAACAACTATGTTATGTGAGTCTACTTTTCCAACCATGAATTTATAAATTTTGAATGTAGATCAAGCCATTCCAATGAAAACTTAGTAACCAAATTAAGAAGGGGTCTTGAACAGTGAAATACACATTGAATTTCAAAACTCTAGTACAAATAAAATATATATAATAGTTTATGAATAATTTTATATTGATTACCTGCTGAAATAATATTTTGGAAGTATTTGCATATGTAAAATACAAAATAATTTCTCTTCTTTTTTATTTTTTAAAATATGGTCAGAAAAATTAAAATCATATGTATGGCTTGCATTGTATTTTTACTAGAGTATTGGTCTAGATCATTTGGGGTGAAGGTCACACTGCTGGGTGTCCTGTGTTCAGCAGGATATTTAGCATTTAATAACACCTGGTTATTAAACACCAGTAGAACTTCTCAGTCGTGTCAACAACCAAAAATCCTGCTACCTCCAGTTGAGAACCACTGTTTACATGGAAATGAATGAATTCCCACAGCTAGAGCCCAAAGGCAAGCATTCATTTGGTTTAGAATAGTGTCTTAGGTGTTTTAACCTGGAGGAAGATGCATTTCTTATCAGAGAATGTCTGAGGAAAGGGAAAGCTTTTTTACCAGTTCCTTAAGCAATTACACCAAGAATTTTCCAGGGATCTCTGCTTGTGAATATTTACTTCAGGCTTGATTTTTTGTAAGATTTTGTGGTTTAAGATTTGCTTTTACTTCTCCTACTGCTTTAAAAAATATATATATGCAACTATTGGGTTGGCCAAAAATTTAATTTGTTTTTTTCCATAAGATGGCTCTTAGTTGTCTTAAACTTCATTCGAAACAATTTTATATATCCCTAGACTTTCATGGTCTAAAATCTCTCAATCTCTCAATTTATCTCTCTCTCTCCCTCTCTCTCTCTCACACACACACACACACACATCCTTGTACTCTCACTCTCTCTCCCATTTCTAAAAATTTTTACAAACACAGGTACATCCTCTCTTCCTTTGTCTTTTCTTCCATTCTTATATTTATTTGTTCATTCACTTATGTTGTCAGCGAACACATCTTAAGTCTTAGAAACCACTGTATATACAAAAGGTAAGTGATGATGGTCAGGGTAGACCAAAAAAGAAAAAAAAAAGGTGAATCTTAAAGTCAGGAGAAAAATATATAGAAGTCAACAAATAGCTATAATGGATTGTGATCAATGCCACAGCAGAGGTAGTACAGGGCCTTATGTGAACACAAAGGAAAGGCATACCACATAGTTTTAGGAAATTAGAAAACATTATTTATAATATATAATATCTAAACTGAAACCTTAGGTATAAAGATGAAAGAGACAACAGCATCAAAAGATATACATTTTTAACACATTAATATTGCCAAAATGCCTTCCAGAAAGATTGCATCATTTAAATTGCTATAGAGAATGTGTGAGATTATTTGACCACAGCAATATTATTGACTAACATGTGCCACTTTTGAGATGAGAATGGTGTCTTATCTTGATTAAATTTTGACTACTAAGACTGAATTAATTTTTATCTTTTCATTAATTTTGTATTGCCCTCCCAAACTCTTTGTACCCTCTAGAATAATGTTCTTGTGCTAAATAAAGCCTCTAAATACTTAATCTATTCTTATTCTTAAAATATTCTCTCCATTTCCTGTCTCTATCAGCCTTAAATATCTTAGAGTTAAAGCTGGTGTGTACTTCCTCTTTGGTTCTAAATCTGCTTTACAGCTCCCATTCCTACCCACGGGTCAAACCCTGCTTTGCCCTTGCCCTTGTTCCATCCAGAGTCATGGACTCGTCACTAATTCGACAACCACGTCATTGCCTTTATTACTTAGGTTATCTCTCACATTCTTTCCCTTCTTATCAAATCTTACTGTTGTAGTTGGTAACTTCGACATCCTTTGGACATTCCAAATGATATAATACCTTCTTGGAACATAACCCCAATGGAGTCTCCTTTCTTCTGTTCTTTGTTTTTGACTCATTTTTGCCTCCAACTCTTATGTCCACTCTTTGGATCTTGTGAATTCCTATAGGTGGGTCTTTCTCAAAACCCAATGGCTCAAAAACCAGTACACTGTTTTCTGGTCAAAACTTCCTTTTCATCCAGTGTTCTCAAGTCAAACCCTGGGCTTCTCAAGTCCTTTATATAATTTTATTTCATCAAGAACCTGGCACTGAATCTTCGTTTTCTCCTATTCACTCCTTTCTCTCCCTTCATGTTTTCACAGGCTCACATTCTACTCCTTCTACCTTAGGATATAAGCCATTACTTAATGGTAAGTTTCTGGAAGTTAAAATTGTATTAAATATGTATATTAAAAAGATATCACATAAAATATTTTTAATTATTGAGTTGCAAATGTGGTTTTCCCCTCACAAATCCTGTGAGTATTGCTGCACTGACACCCACCTTAGATGTTACATAATTGAAGACTGAAGACATCTCATTTTATACTTTAGGGAAAAATACGTTTTTTCTGCTTAAATACTTATACTTTATATTTTCTTTGCCCTTAGAAATCTAAATATGTTCTCCATGAAATAGCTATACCTAAGTTTCTTTTCACTGACTCTGTCTAAAATATACAGAGCTTTCCCAATCCACATATACCAGTTTTTTAAAAACATCATTAAATTCTTCTTTCATTCAAATTCATTTAATTATTTGTTCTGTTCTCTGCCTCAGGTATACCTGTTATTTATAGTTTATGTCATCCACCTCAACTTTTGGGGCTCATTATTTTTCTCTTTCTCTCTTTCCTTTTAATTCTACATTCTCCATTCAAGTTCCCCTCTACATCCCTGACTGAGTTTTCTGCAGCTTTAATTCTTTATAGCTGAAAATATAGATTTTATTCCTGTCATTACGTTTTTATTTTCCCTGAGGCCAATCTTTGTTTATCATCACCCTTTATATAATTCTATTGCTTATTCATCACCCTTTCTTTTTTCCTAACAAATGTCTGCTTCTCTTTCCTAGACACAATACCTTTGTATGCCCTTAAGAAGCTAATCATTGGTAAAAGCGACATCTAGAACTTTCAATAGATCGATTACAAAATAATCTCTTCCTCTGAGACTTCTGAATGCTCTCCCCTTTCCTCTGTTCTGTGGTGGTTTTCCTCATACACATAGGGAGGTTTTTACTTATTCTCTTCAAATGAAGCAAAACTCTCTCCAGTAACTTGCCTGTCTCCCTGCCTGCAAACACACTGGTATTATTTCAATATCTTTCTCAGGTCACAGGTGACTGGACATCTGATGTGCTGCACTTTAAGCCCAATTCACAATTTTGAGCAGACACTCATCCAGTGAAACTCTGCAGGAGTTTTCTTTTCCTAGATCCCTGACAATGGGAACTCACAGGAAAAAAATTTAAACCAACATTTAATTCTTTGTATAAACTGTAAACAATTCTTCTCTGTCTCTATCCCTGCTCCTTTGCATGACTTTCATTTGGGGCCTGGGGTCAGGGTGGGGATGAGAATATACCACCCAGAATGAAATGCACACTTGCACAATATCTTTTAATTTCCTAATCTGTAGTTTACTTGTAGTTGCTTTGTCCGAGTAAATGTTGAAAGCTGTAAATTAAAGATTCTCAGAAATACAAGTTAAACAAAAATTAGAGGTTTCCTAAAAGCTCTAAGTGCACTTTCCTAAAAGTGCATTTTTGTGCCCATTTTTACACAAAATAAGGTTATAGGAATTGTTGATAAATTTAAAGGTCACTTTAATCAATTTTTAAGATGGCTGTCTTAAGATATTTTGAAAGTCATGAATTTTTTTCCCAAAAGAAATAGATTTTCTTTTCTTTATCTGGGCACAGTCTGTAGCTTATACCAGAGAGGGAAAACTGCAGTAGTTCCATCTGAGTTCAAAAGTATTTCTTTAGTTGGGTCTAAAATAATCATATTAAATATGAGCTCATTGTCATTTGCCTGTAACTTTCCAGTGAATGAATTATGAAAAACTCTGGCATTTTGGACCTAAAACATGCCTTCCAGATTATATGGCCCAATGCACTCATTTCGCAAATGAGGATACTTAGACATAGGAAAAAATAACTTGCACAAATTAAGACACAGAACCAAACACAGGACAGCAGAATTGACACACAACACACTTTTCAGAGTCCTCATTCAGGTTTCTTCTCCTGAGACCATCCTGCCTTTTGTCTGCTTGTTACTGCAGTGGTCAGGGCTCCCTTGCCCGGGAGGAAAAGCTTCACTGTCTTTGCCCAGACAGCAAGAGCCCTCAGCCCTGAGTGACAGCTGGGAGAGCAGGGCAACTGTCATCCAGTCTGTCAGTTCCTGTTTTTTCAGACTGTTATCAAATACATTGCCAGATGTAAGTCCTCGTGCACGTCTACCTCCAGATAAAGAGAACATATTCATATGAGGTAGATTTTGTTCAAGGAATTATGCCAATAAAAGTATTTTTTTCCTTTTTTTATCTCCAGGTTTATATGGACTAACATTGGAAATTTGTGATACCTGGGAGATATTAGCCCCCCACTTTGGGTCATAGGTCAAAGGAATAAACTAATAATAATTTTGAATTGATGAGAATTGTACATGAGTGCCTCTATTGTAGAATCAATAAAAAATTCTGATGTAAAATGAATTAGAATAATGGACTGGGTTATATACAGTGACCAAGGCTTTTCTGAGAATAAAGAAGGGCAAGTTATTTTTTTTTCTGTACCGTAGGATGACATAGGAGCTAATGATATGTCTGTCCAAAATATGGAAGTCTATTAAAATATGTTAAAAGTGCCATCCATTCTCTACCTTATTTCCTTACCCATAACAACATGTAAAGAGCAAGGAGCAAGGACACTTCAATCCAAATGATATAAATCCAAATCCACGTGTCACAGCTGTAATATTATGAGCAAATCATTTAAACCTCCAGTGGAGGTTTCTCACCTACAAATGGAAGTAAGAGTTTTACCCCAAAGGTACTGTTGTTGTTTGTTTGAAATTAAAACAGATATTATATGTTAAATCTCCTAGGCCCATTCCTATAACATGAGTATTCAACAAACGTTAGTTCTTTTCTCCTCTACAGAGAAAATTTCAGAAAAGCCAAGATATAAGCAGTATTAAACACATAGTTATGTCCCTTTTAATAAGTCTTTGAATTGAATAATCTCCTTCCCTTTTAATCACATATGGATTTATTTCCTCTCATCTCTTTGTACACCCATTCCCTCAACAAATATTGTTGAATACTTACTATATGCCAGGACTATTCTAGGCACGTGAGATACACCAATGAATAAAACAGTTTCCTAATCTCATGAACATTACATTTGAGGAGGGAGAGAGATAATAATAAACATAATAAGCTTGGTAGAAACTAGCAATTTCTATGCAAAAGAAACCATCACAGATAATGGATATTTGGAGTACATGGAGGCTGAGCTGAGTCTTTTCATTTTAAGTGCAGAGATACAGTTGGACTTTGTGTTAAAGAAGTTAAGGGATTGAGCCATGCAGATATTCACGTATGTGTGGAAGTGTGCTTCAAGAAGAGTCCAACTACCCTATAGCAGAATCCAAAACCAAAGAGGACCAGTGTGGCTGGATCAAAGTAAGTGAAAGGTAGAATAATGGGAGAATATAATTCTCCTAAGGTATACTAGGATAAGGAAAGGAAAATAAGTCAAGGTAGGTGGTCAGATTATATGGTATTTATATTATTTTCTCTGGTCATACTATTTAAACTACTAAAGCAAGGGTAGATTGGCATGTCATGGTATAGTAGAAAGAACACATAGGCTTGGATCTGGTTCTCTCAATCCTCTACTGTGTGAGCTTATCCATCCAAATCACACATCTGTGTCTTAACTCCTTTGTCCTTGAAATGAGAAAGACCTTACGTTATTGGATTAACAAGTCTAAATCAGTCCAATCTTAGAACATCATGCAAATTTTAAATCTCTAAGGAAATGAATGAGAAAAATGAGTAAATAAATATTCGCAGGTAGGTAGCTTGGAGCACTATGCCAAAAATCTTAAATTTCTATCTCTTTTATCTTTATCAATTTTGTTTTGTCATCCAAAAGTGTGAATAAGAGATGCCATGGTTTTATTGATTTTAATTTAAACGTCACATCTTTTTTGGAAAAGGCAATGTGATTGTCACTTTTAGTGTTTTCTTTATATTTATCACAACTTAAAGGCCTTCAGAAAAGTAGAGAAATAAAAAGCATGTTATTTTAGTCATAACCTTTAGAAAAATGTATGCATTAAGAATGAAAAGAGAAAGAAAAAATATCCACTAAAAGTAATGTCTTTTTTCTTAATGTTATTTTCTTGATTTTATTTTAGGGGTGATAAATTACTCAAGAAAAAGTGTAAGATACTGTTTTGCATATTACCACTGAAAATTCAACTCTCAGACACCCCCCTAGCCTTTGCCTAAGGCACTACCAATCATATAACTCAAGTGCTTAAAAATATTGAGTGTTCAACATTATGTCCTGTTACAGGTAACAAGAGAAATTATTTTGAGG
Source organism: Carollia perspicillata (assembly GCA_004027735.1). NCBI lineage: Eukaryota > Metazoa > Chordata > Mammalia > Chiroptera > Phyllostomidae > Carollia > Carollia perspicillata. The sequence goes on along the minus strand of PVKM010004094.1, from coordinate 36,223 downwards.
GGCTTTTTTTGTTGTTGTTATTTACATCTTAACACTTTCAAGGAAAATATTTTTAACTTTTTATCAGTCAGAATGGACTAAGTTATATTCTAGTAACAACCCCAAACCCCAGTGGTTTAACACAGGTTAAATTATTTTCATAGTTTTCAAACCTCTGGTTCACATAACAAAAGGTTTTTTTTTTTCTTCTCTTATGCTAAATCTACATCGCAGATCAGCAAAGTCACACATGAGGGCACTAGGTTATTTAATTCATCAGTCTGACAAATGCCCCAAATTACCAAGGCAATAAGAGAGAATGTGTTGAATCATACTCTGACCTTTAAAGCTTCCCCTATAAATAACACACATCACTTATACCCACATTCCATTGGCCAAAGCAAATCACATGGCCACACCTAACTTCTCATTCTAGGGCAGGCAAGTCTGAACCCTGAAGGGCTTGTCTGCCAGTCTTTCTCATGACTACAAAGAGCATTAATTGATTGCATCTCTGAGATGCTTGTTTTTGGTGTCTGTTCTGGCATTCTGGATTTTTTAGCTCTCAGAGTCATTTCACATAAACTTCAAACTGAAGTGGAATGAAACTAAATGAAAGAAAAAACCAGGGAGCCCAGTGGGAATCAGAGGCCAGAAAACTCTGAATGAAAAGTTACAGTCCAAATTAACTCAATGGCCTGCAATTCTACAGCAACAAAAAAAGGTCTCTAAGGCTTTCATACAATTCCTGTCATTCCTGTTCACCGCTGATGTTTTCACTTCCCCCAGGGTAAGCTGTTCTTCTATGGCTTCAAATTGTTTTGGAGACTCTACTGTCAATTCCATAAAACTCAACTATGCAGAATAATGATTTTTAAAAAGCTTAACAAGAGTTCTCTGATAAGCAAAGTGGACCACACAAAATATTAACACTAACTTTAATCACAGAAGAAACAGTCATACCTTTACTCTCTGTTTGTTCTCTTTTCTTCCCAGTTGTAACAAATGTTGTTTGTGAATTACCAGGTAGCATGCTCATTTATAGGTTGCCTCCTCACCATTCATGACCCAACTCTTTAACAATCACACTCAGGTTTTCTTTTGAGAACCCTTCATTCCAAATTCTCAGCCATGGAGTTTCAGTAAGAGTCCTCGCGGCACCAGCCCCAGAGCGAACTCTAATTGACTTAATCCAATCAGTTTGTCAGCCCTTCTCCCTGAGCACAGTGAGTCACAGTTTCCATCAATGATTCAGTAGAAGACTCTTGATGGGGCGTTTAGGGGAAACAAAGTTTCTCCTGGCTCCTGAGGGAGCCATCAGGATATTAGCTGCTCCAGACAGTCTGGAGAGGGAATGGGGTTTCTGGGAAAGCATCTACCTTTGCTTCCCTGAGTCATCCTGAGGGCAACCTGGGAGGAGGCAGGCAGGCTCTGAAGAATGACAGGAACTGCACCCGTGGAGTCCCTTCAGCCTGGGAATCCCTAAACCTACTCTTGAACTTCCACTCTATGAAACAATGTATTTTCTTTCTTCATTTAGGTTAATTTTGTTTGGGTTTCTGCCATATGGCCCCAGATATTTCTTAATCATGACATCATCACATACATAGAGAAGAGAAAATAAGAAAAGAGTGATCCTTCTAGCTTAGGTAGAGGTGCTGATAGGGACATAAAGCTTAGCTGAGACCATAGGTAGCAAAGAGAAAATCACAGAACTAGGCTGACACCCAGGAGACCTTAGTTAAAGCCACAGCTCTGCTGGTTCTCCATGCATAGCTGAGATTGGTTTTATAAGCCTCAGTGTTTTAATCTGTAAGGGAAAGGAATTCTGTTTGATCATTTCTTAGGTCCCACACAGTTATTTAATTATACAAGTTTATTAATAATAGAATCAAGTACAATAACTCAGAAAGGGCATTTCGGGTCAGAGTAAATAGTCCCTGAGAGTCTGAATGTTTATTTGCCCATGGTGCAAAAATCAATATCCATAATCATGATATCAGGTCATAAAGTAAAGTTCAAATATTCAATAGCCTCTGTTTTATGGTGGTAGTATATTTTAGAAAGTCTTGAACATAAATGATTAAAACTCAAAATGCAACCAGCAGCAATTTCCATACACATGTGCCTGAAGAGATTGGTGCATTGCATCACTGTTTGTAAGAATTAAAAACAGGGAAAAGTGTAAAGTACTAAAAAGTGGTAAAATAAACATTATCACATGCAACTGTGAAAGAATAGATAGCCACATGTAATTGGTGGTGACATCTGGGGAAAGAAGAGGAAAGGGAGAAAAGAAGGAGTCTGGCAGAGAAACGAAAGGTCACCACAGGTCCTTATTTGACCAGAAGAGTATCAGTTGATGCCAGTGTTATCACTGACAGCCACCCTTTCATTCTCAAAAGTGTCCTGGTTTAAAAATATGTTATATAGTCACCCAAAGAAAATGAAGGCTTCCCTTACACGAATATACTGCTTGAATGTTTTATAATAAAATATCTGTGTATAACTCTTTCAAATAAAAAACACTTTGTGTGAATTATTTGCAACATCTAGAACAGCATTAGTGAAGCATTTGTAGGATGATGAAACCTGAAATTCAAAGGCAAGCTGAGAAATGACACTGTTCTGTCTAATGGGAGGGGAACGTGATGATTCGTGGACCTCTTTTCGAGTGCCCTCACCTTTTCTCACCACGACCTAATGACTTAATGGGATGCCTCAAACCCCTTGAATGCCATTGCTCCCTGATCACTATGGTCAACAAAAAAAGACATATAAGTAGATGGATCATTAGAGCTGCTTTCACAGAGGCTTTTAACTGTGAGGCAGAGCTGAAGTCAGTTATGTGTAAATTGTATTCATACACTTTGCTGTTGAACATCATGGTTTTGAACTGAAAGTGGGTCCATTTATACATGTTTTTTTTAATAAATAATGTAAATGTATTTTCTCTTCCTTTTCATTTTCTTAATAACATTTTCTTTTCACTAGCTTACTTTATTATAAGAATACAATATATAATATATAATAAGCAAAATATGTGTTAATCTCCCAGCTTATGTTATCAGAAAGGCTTCTGGTCAACAGTAGACTATTAGTAGTTAAGGTTTGGGGGAGTCAAAAATTATACATAAAGTTTTTATTGGGTAGGAAAGAGGCATCGCATACCACTGTGTTGTTCAAGGCTTAACTGTATGCACACACACACAGGGGAGTACCAAAAAATCATAATTTAGTTTTTAAAGAATTATGTATTTATTCTTATATGTTTAAGCTTCAGTCACCTTCAAAGTATTCTCTATTTGATGCAATACACCTACTGAGATGCTTTTCCCACTGCTCAAAACAGTTTCTGAACTCATTAATTTTTATGCCCTTCAGTGCTCCTGCCATTTTTTGTTTCACCTCTTCCACATGGGCAAAAAGTTTCCCTTTGAGGACTTTTCATTTGGTGAAACAAAAAGTTTCTTGGGGTGAGATCAGGTGACTAGAGAGGGTGGGGCATAAGGGTCATGCCATTTTTGGTCAAAAACTGCTGAACACTCAGCAAGGGTGAGCAGGTTCGCTCATGAATCACCCATTTGAGTTGAGTCTCCAAAACAATTCACTGGAGCCTCTCGCAGTGTCTCACGACAACCCTAGCTGGTACACTGATACACATGGGTTCCCAGAACACTCAGCTAGTAGGAGGAGCCTGTACTAAAAGAGGCCACCCTCCAGAAGATAATTCTATTTTTTATGAATACATGTAAATTTAAAAGATGAACTTCATACCAAGCTACAAGGAAAGAGGGACTCAATAAAAATTCCCTAGGAAAATCTCTTGCCTGTCATCATTCACTAACTTTCTACAATAAGAGATCTTCTCATTCAAAATACAAAACTTAGCACAAATAAAAGTAAAGACATTTTCCTGACAGTGTACATAACAATCCTCCCCTGGGGTGCTGGTTATACCCACAAGAGGCCTGGCCTCTACCCAAGACTGACTAAATCATAACCTCCGGGAATGGGGTCCTAGAATTTGCTTCTTAGTAAACTCCCAGGGCAAAGTGAATGAGCTAAAAGGTTTCATCCACTAGTGGAACTTTTCTTCCCCAGTAGTGTACACCCCAGCAACAAAGAGAGAGACTTTTAAGAAAGAATTACCTCATTAGATCACAAACACTGCATGAACTGAGTAAAACAGAATAGTGCTGTACTACCTACCAGTAACACCATCTAGGTTTTAAGGATGAGTTGGTATTCGCAGAGGAATAATCCATTGTAACACAGCTTAAAAATACTACCAGTCACATCATGCCTGCTGACACATAAAATCCTGTTCTGATACCTTTGGCCTGATACAAAGGCATAAATACCAGACATGACTGTTTTAAGAGAATTACACCACATTTAACAGCTGAGCCAGGTCATTTGTTATTCTTTAAAGGTCTGTCATCAATCTTATACTATTCCAAAAAGCCAGTCTTGTTCTACTGTCCCCATCCACCTTAAATCTAACAATCATCTATTGACTGTCTTTTGCAGGCTTGGCACTGCACTGAAAGGCATGGTAGTGAGGGTAGGTGGGTTCATATTTGCTGGATGCCTACTTTGCATTAAGCAACTGGGAGTTTAAATTGCAGTATGATGCTTTTCGGAGCACTTAGTTTGTTTAAAGGGCCCTATGCTGATATTTAAAATGCAAAATCATTTTCACAAAAGGTTAGTAATTTCAAGGTCAAATGCCCATACTATAATTTTATGGAAGGTAAAAAATCATCCGTATTTAATATGTTATATAGAAAAACATACTGGAAAAAATATATTTTATTTTTCCTTCTGGTCTTCTTGATACCCAATAAATTTCTGGATTTATGTTACACTTTCCTTGTATAATATTGTATTCATCTTTTTATAGTGGCATTTATCTCCCAGGATAAAACACAAAAGTCAGAAGTCTAATTTACATAACATAGATTTTTATGAATGTTGTGATTCCAGTAGCATGTGGGAATGGAGTGTTCCTTGTCTCAGCTCCTCACTCCAAAAAGCCAGCATTCATACAGAATTTCTATGCAAGACTTAGTTTGGGGCATCTTCAGGAAAATGGCACAAAATGCTTCTGGTGTTGTATTTGTTCCTCTCTTGATAATGAAGGACCATCACTCCCAAATTTATTATGCCATAGGTAGCCTATGTTTTCCAAGACAGCTCCCTGTTTGTACAAGAATGAACAGTATATGCAAACCCTATACATTAACTGAGGAATCCTACTGCCTATATATGTGAAATGTGCACCTCCTGAACTTATGGCTGAAGAAAAATGTTGCTTTGTTTAAGATGTAGGAAGATTGTCTGGTGAGGATCCTCACCTCCACCTTCCAATGATAGTAAAGTTAAGCCTTGGTAAGATGGTGATAGATTTTTATCATTGTTTTGCTGTCTCTGCCCAGCAATTCAGAGCAATGCAGATAAAGGTACCTCTCTTTTCTTTCATCCCCAATCACCAAGGAAGAAAACTCAGTCAGAACACAAGGCCTTTTAACAGGTCTCCGCCACCTGCAAGTCTTGAAAGTAATGTTGGTAATATCTGCAAGTCAACAAAATAAAAAGCTTCTACACAACTAAAGAAAACATCAGCAAAATGAAAAAAGAACCAACTGTATGGGAAAACATATTCACCCATGATATCTCTGAGAAGGATGTGATCTCCAAAACATATAAAGGATGCATATGACTACAGTCTAGGGAGACAACACAATTAAAAAGGGGCCAAAGGACCTGAACAGACACTTCTCCAAGGACATACAGAGGGCCCAGAGAGATAGGAAAGGATGCTCAACATCACTAGCCATCAGAGAGATGCAAATTAAAACCACAGTGAGGTACCACTTAACACCAGTCAGAATGGCCATCATAAACAAATCAACAAACAAGTGCTGGCGAGGTTGTGGAGAAAACGGAACTCCAGTACACTGTTGGTGGGAATGCAGACTGGTACAACCACTGTGGAAAACAGTATGGAATCTCCTCTGAAAACTAAAAACGGAACTGCCTTTTGACCCAGCAATTCCACTGCTAGGACTATACCCTAAGAATCCTGAAACACCAATTCAAAAGAACCTATGCACCCCAATGTTCATAACAGTGTTATTTACAATAGCCAAGTGCTGGAAACAGCCTAAGTGCCCGTCAGTAAATGAATGGATCAAAAAACTAAGGTACATTTACATGATGGAATACTATGCAGCAGAAAGAAAGAAGGAGCTCCTACCCATTGCAACAGCATGGATGGAACTGGAAAGCATTATGCTAAGTGAAATAAGCCAGGCTATGAGGGACAAATACCATATGATCTCACTTTTAAGTGGAACCTAATCAACAAAACAAGCAAGCAAAATATAACTAAAGACATTGAAGTTAAGAACAAACTGATAGTTCCCAGAGGGGAGGTAGGATTGGGATAATGAGGGGGAAAAGGGGAAGGGTTGTCAGGAACATGTATAAAGGACACATGGACAGAGTCAAAGAGGGGTAGGTTCACAGGCGGGAGGTGGGGATGGCTGAGGTGGGGGGAAGTGGTGGGGGGAATATGGAGACAACTCCACTTGAAAAACAATTTTTAAAAAGTAATAAAAAATATCTAGGACTTCCAGAGACTTTCAGCCAAGATGGAGGATTAGGTAGACACACTGTGCCTCCTTACACAACCACATCAAAATTACAACTAAATATATATTTTTAAAAAAGTATCTACATGTCATTTGGGTATTGCATTCACTAGAGAATAAAGGGCATGTGAATACATCTGACCAGGGCCAGTTCTCTTGGGGTTCTAAAACAGCTACCTTATTTCAGTTAGATAATCAAAACAAAGCCTCACCTAGACAGAGCAGTCACTCCTGATTTACAGCAATTCCTAAAACAACCCTACTTGGTATACCATATATTCTCCAATCTCCTATCATTTACCCTCCTATCCTGAGACTTAAGACTGCCTTAAAAGTGGACCCCATGACCTAGACCAACACCAATCACACAGTTTATAATTTCTTTTATCGTATAAAATTCTGAGTTATTTTCCTTCTACCGGTAAGCATACACACAAAAGTTTTGAGTTATATAGATTTATTATAACAGATAAACAAGCATTCTTTACCTTCTTATCTATCACAGTAATTTTAACCAATAACAATCAGAACTTTGATGCATGAAGATTTTCTCTTGATGATAAGTACAAATGTAGAATCTGAGGAAGTGGTCACCATCAAATAAAAGCTTTTGACTAGTAAAATGAAAAAAGTTGTAATGCATGCAAAAAGCTGTTCGACCTCAGAAAAGGGGCAACTCTTTATACTAATTTTTCATGAAGACACAAGAAAGAGGAAGTGTGGAAAGATTCTAAAGCTGTAAGCCCTGTAACACAGCTCTCTTTGATTCAGTCTGAACTAGGTCATTATAGCCTTGGGCCTCTGCCAGCCTAATGCTTATTAACAGTTAACAGGGAGTTATTTTTAACTATAGCTCCACTCAAGAACTTATCATTCACACTAGGTTGTTCAAAGTACAATTTCTGGGGAAGAATACAGATGCTGAGGGAAGGGCAAATGTTAGCTAAACAAGTAAAGCTGCTGTTAAATTCTCTCAGCACGATTGGTTTGCTTCCCTTATAAGAGGACCTAAAGAAATTCCTGCCATAGCAGAAATTTTGCAGAACCCAACTGCAAACACAGAAATAACCTATTAGGAACCACCTTGGTTTGCACTTTTTTCTTTATAGCATATTAATTAATTAGTAACAAAGGCATATTGAAGGGGGAATAAGAAATGTCTTATTGCAATAGGTAAATTATCAGTGATAATAGGGTAAGGCATAAATCACATGAATAATCCTGTAATAGTTTAAATACTAAACTAGAAATCAGTTCAACTCATTCCTGTCCAGAACATGTGTCAGGAAATATGATAAAATCAATCCATGAATACTATTTACCCATCACCTAGTGTGAGCACAGCAATGGACTAGGTACAGTTAGGAAAAAAAGTACTAGACATGCAGACATAAATGAATATAAACAGCACATTAAAGTGGCTAAAGACCTAGAGGTACAATAGAAGTTTAGTAAATGAGTGAGTAATCAAAAGGAAACTGACAAAGCCATCCTCATCAAAGGAGACTTTGACATAGTACTCTTGGATTTGAACAAATTAAGAAGAACAAAAATAAAGAATTTGATGCCTATAATAATATTGTGAACTTAATTCAACAGATTTATATTCATTAAATTATATACTCTCTACATATCACATTTATATTCTATTCAAATAGCAATGGAACATTTATCAAATGCATACCAGTAAATGAGTGGATAAAAAAGTTGTGGTATATTTATACAATGTAATACCATAATGCCATAAAAAGAAGGAAATTTTACCTTTTGTGACAGCATAGATAGTCCTAGAGAGTATGATGCTAAGTGAAATAAGCCAGTCAAAGAAAGACAAATAGCATATGATTTCACATATATGTGGAATCTAATGAACAAAATAAATAAACATACAAAATTGAAACAGATTTATAGATACAGAAAACAGACTGACAGCTGTCAGAGGGGAGGGGACTTCAGAAGGTGTGTAAAAAAAGGGAAGGGATTAATAAAACATTAATCTCACAGGCACAGGCAACTGTACAGTGATTACCAGAGGGAAAGCGGGTAGGGGGAGGTTGAAGAGGGTAAAAGGGAATAAATAGTGATGAAAGGCAACTTGACTTGGGGTGGTGAACACACACAATGCGATACACAGATGACATATTATAAAATTGTACACCTGAAACCTATATGATTTTATGAACCATGACAATTAATTTAATCAAATTATTTCTTAAAAGCAAAAAAATCTCATAAATTCAGCCATAAAGCAAATCTCAATACATTCCAAGGTGTAGAAATTGTACAGTTGATACTTGCTAGCCTCAATGCAGTAAAACATAAATGACAAAAAATCAAATAAAAATAGCAGATAGAATATCACACTCTACTAAGAAACAATATGCATTGATCAAAGGGGTTTAGACCAGAAGTATGAAGATTCAATGTAATAAACACTATCAATATAGTTCATTATTTTAATAGGTCAAGCGGAAAAACTCAACATTCCCTTCTGATTTCTTTTTATAGATTTAGACAACTGTAAGTCAAAGAATATAGTTGTGATCTGCTGAGTCATATCAATATTCTTAAAATCAACTGTTATCTTTAAAGCTAAAACATATAACTTTCTCCACTGAAATCTAAAAGAAACAAAAATGTTGACATAAGTACAACAGTATTCTTCAATTTTGTTCTGGAATTTAAGATAATGAATAATAGGCATATACAGTGACAAAAAAGAAAGCATTGTGTACAAATGTGACAGCCCACCTTAAATATTCAAGAATCAGTGGACAAATGTGAAAACTGGTGAGGATGCTCAGGATGGTATATACAGGGTGGGGCAAAAGTGGGTTTACAGTTGTTTGTATGAAAAATAATGCAATAAGTAATGTCATAATACAAGAATAAACAGTTTTACATAGTCACAACTATAAACGAATTTTGCCCCATCCTGTATTTATAACATAAAAATAATTTCTTATGTTACATTAGTTCTATTAATAGCTAATAATTAATTAGTAGCAATAATGTGATACATGTAAAATTGCAGATTCTTTTATTTTCTAACCAGTGTAATCCCAATAAATTCACCATCAAAACAACTTCAACATACTGGAAAGAAAAAATTATCTATTGTTTACAATTTCCAAAATGCATATGTGAGAAAAAATATTAAAAAATGAGGGAGATGTGTTGAGAACTTCCCTGCCTGGTTTCAGAAGCTGTAGCCCACCATGGTTAAGGCTGTGTGAGAGACCTTAGCACCATAAGCCACTTAGGAGACAAAGCTTATCTCCCTGGCAGGGGCTCTGCATCTGCCCCTTTTACTTCACCTTGCTTGGCCCCAAACCTGGCCTGTTAGCCAATGACCAGTAAGATTCCTCAAGGAAGGGATACCCTGAGACAGTCATGGTCACAGGGAGCTCTCAGGGAAGGTCTTGGGGGGGCTATAGCAAAAGAAGGTGGTGGATCCTCGCTCCTCAGCTTTGACATAGCCTGAGTCCTCATTCTGTCAGTGAGAAGTCTCCTAATCTCTTGGCTGCCTTTTTTCCCCTGCCTGACTTAAGCCTGAAACAAGGACAGAGGGTGGTGCAGCCCTGTGCTGGAAAGGGCAGGTTCCGCAGGGCAATCAGGCCTAAGAAAGAATACATAAAATCCTGTGAAACCTGCTTTGCTAAGAATGCTCTCAATTTTCTGATAAGGGTCTGAGCAGGAAATGAGTTTGTTTCCCAAAGTTTTATAGCCCTTTAGCTAATAGACCCTGACTCAGAATAAGCCCTAGTAGTTCTTTGTATGTTATCTATTGCCTGATCTTACTGCTTGACAATTATTGATGAGCTTTACCCGTATTCCTTTGCAAATTGAACCCAATGAAAGCCCATTGAGAAAAAGGCTCTTCATCCTTCTCCTTTGAGAAATCGGGTACCTTTCCTCCCCAGGCAGGTTATGTCTTGGTAGATTTATTCTAATCCATGGCAGATGGGGGGTTCTATGGGCAAAGCTCCCCCACAGAGATGCATTTTTATGTCTCCTGAGTTGCAATGAGCGGATCAAATTATAAACACCATGTCTAAAATGTAATTTTTAACAGCATCTCATACTGTTTACAATTTATCTCTTCTTGCTCTTGAAATCCAGCTCCTTATGATAGAAGACATAAGTTTGATAATTTCAAGAACTTTGCCCTCTTCTTGGCTACTATATTCTAGCTGAATCATTTTTGAAAACTCATTCAATTTAAAATTAATCTTTCTACCAGGACTGTTGTCTTCCTTCAAGACGGTTTTTTTTTTCTCTGTATCTTCTTCCCAAGAAGAAACATGGACACATGGGAAAGTTTACAGAGTCTCATGGCTTAGAGAGGAGCCTTGAGGCAGTTTACTCACCTATATGTCTCCGCTGACCTATGCACCGTGATGGTTTGGACTGCTCCTTGATAGTCTAGCACCAGCACCTGTTAAGAGCAACTGGTCCATTCTGATTCTTATTATCTCTCTCTCTCTCTCTGTGTCTCTCTCTCCTGCCTCTCTCCTCTTCCTCACATCTATTTCTTTCTCCATTCTCTCACCAGTCATGCTTCCCTCTCCTTCTGCTCATTATACATTCCAAAAACATATGAGTATAAGCACATCTCCTCTTCAACTTTCATAATTGTTTTCCACACCAGCATAAGAGAATATTGTTTGTAATTCTATAAACTAACATACCGACCCCCCCCCAGAAAGATGTCTAAGCCTGGACTTATCTAAATTTTGCCACTATAGGGGGAAATTTATGCTTCAGTGAAAAACTATGCATTGTCTAGACTCTGAATTATCTGCTTCTGATTCTATAAAAGCTAATTTATACTTCTTCAAATACAGGATAACTGATAACAAGGTAAATTAATTCTTATCTACAGACATGTAAATTTTCTTCTGTCTTGACACTGACTCAGCTGAGCATCCTTTGCAGATGCTAAATCTTCTCCACTACCACTTTTCTCATTTTGCTCCTATGTATGGTACTCCCAAATGGGAAATCCAGTTTTCCTTTCACTTGCAGATTCACTTCAGTATGGCTGATCTATGTATTTGTCTGTTCTTTGGATCCTCTTTTGAATCAGTTTTAGCATCTACCTAATTTCTTTATGATGAGTTTAACAGGTTTTTAACTTGTTTGCATTTTATGTCTATATGAGAGCCATGATTTTCCTTTTATTGAAAACCACCTTTCAACGCCCCTCTTGTGTATTCTAGGACCCTTTGTCATTCACCCCTGTCATCTCAGAACTGAGGCACAAGCACAGTGAGGAACTGCACCTGTGGGAATCCCAGACAACTGAAATTTTCATGCAGAGGGGATTTGTAAGGGGATGTTATCCTGTCCCAGAAGACTGTGGAGGCTTAGTAGGGAGTTAGCATTTATTGACAATGGAAACAAAAATGCAAAACTGTAACACCTGGCGAGTGATAATAGACTTTATTCTGCAGTAGTAAGAGTTTCAGAACATGCCCCCCTACATGTGCCACTGTGGCATGTGAATGAGTTTGAGCTGAATGCATTTGAGATCCTGTAAGCTCAAAGGAAACTTTTACTTCTCCCTTAAAAAACTAAAATAGGGAGTCTTGTCCATAAAAGTTATTAGCACAAATAACTTTTATGACCTATCTACGTGGCAAGGCAAACTTCGAATTACTAAACATTTGTTCTTCCTATCATCCTGTGAATTACCCTTCTCCCCTCTGAAGCCCCTGGTACCTTACCACACTCCTTGGCTCAGGACATCAAATGTGCCTCATTTTACCTTTCTGTCTCTGAACCTGTCATATATGTGAAGTCTCTGACTCTCTCATGTATGTGGAGTTCCCATACATATGTATGTAATTAAATGTTTCTCTTTTTAATTTGCCTCATGTTGATATCATTATTAGACTAGCTAAAAAAAACCTACAAGGCTAGAAACAAATTTTCCCTCTCCCACAGTGAGTGACTGAATTTATGGTGAGTAAGTCAAGCCTCAAAATAAATATATTTCCCACCTAGAGGTAGGTGACAAGAATCTTGTTTCAATGACAACATTATGGACTGGTGTAATGCAACCTAACGGGTACAATGATTTCTCAACCCTGGGATTAGCTGTTATCCTCGAGACATATCACTTGTTATACAGCAATAAAACACATCATAAAATAGCTCATATTTTATTGCCTAGAAAAAATTGATTCTAATTTATGTCCAGCAGCGTATCAATATAGCTTCCAATGTTGAAGAAAACTCTGGCACTTACTGACCCATAACTGTTGACACGAAGGCCTTAGGTTAAAAAAAATCCTTTCTAGGGTTTTTAGGAGCTACTATAAAGGACACATGGACAAAACCAAGGGGGAGGGTGGAAGCAAGGAGAAAGGTGGGTTTGGAGGGGTAGAGGGGTAGGTGTGGGGAGAAAATACAGACAAATGTAATTGAACAACAATAAAATAATTTATTTTTTTAAAAAAATTCTTTCTAATCAATTTAGGAAACAACCCTACTGCATCCATTGGAAAGAAAGAAATTAAAATGTGTCTGCTGTCAAACACACTTTACCTTAGACAGTAGTTTGCAGCACAAGGTGTTGAAAGTAGGTGGGTACCAGAGGTTTGTGATGGATTGAGGTTCAGGAGATACGAAAATAAATCACAATGCATGTCATGCAAAATACAGTGATCACTACACTTGGACTCATCATCAAGTCATTATAGAGACCTCAATATTGGCAACACTGACATTTATAAAAGACAAAAGAACACATTTCATGACTATATATTTACCAACCAAAATACTTGAAGTAAGTATTTGATAAAATAATGTATTAGATAATTTTGTAGCAGCTTATAGCCAGCATATCTGAGAGAAAGTTTGGCGATGATTTTCAATGCTATAGCTTAGAAATGTGTTTTGACAAGGTGTATATAGGGAATACTTGAGGATGACCAGTGTCTTCCTGGATCTAGCAGAACAGAAGCTGAGGAAAAATGAAATGCCTTGTCAAATAAGTACCAGATACATAGCCATTGGGTAGCTGTTGTGTCTCCCCAAAAGATATGTCCAAGTCCCAATTTAAAAATAGGGCCTTTGAAGATGTCATCAATTTAAGATGAGGTCATACTAAGTAAGGGGGGCCCTAATTCAGTGAATGATATCCTTATAAGAATAAGGAAATTTAGCCCTGGCTGGTGTGTCTCAGTGGATTGAGTGCCAGCCTGTGAACCAAAGGGTTGCCAGTTCTACTCCCAGACTTATACACATGTCTGGGTTGCGGGCCAGGTCCTGGGTAGGGGTCACACAAGATGCAACCACACACTGATGTTTCTTTCCCTCTCTCTTTTCTTCCCCTCTCTAATAAATAAATAAATGAATAAATAAATAAATAAATAAATAAAATCTTTTTAAAAAAAGAATAAGGATATTCATATACAGAGACTCACAAAGAGAATACCATGTAAGGATATAAAGCGCACAGACAATGTTATGAAAATAGGTAGAAACTGCACAAACCAAGGGTTGCCAACAACCACCAGGAATTAAGAAAGGCAAGAAAGAATTCTCCCCTAAAGACCTGGAGAAATCATGGTTTTTCTGACACCTTGATTTTGGATTTCTAGCCTCCAAAATTGGGAGAAAATAAGTTCTGATTTTTTAAGCCACCCAGTTCGTGGTACTTTTGTAAGGAGCCCTAGGAAACTAATGCATTGATATCATTAGTTTTGCCACGTGCCAATAATGTGAATACTTTCCAAGGAGAGATAAGTCCATTCGTCCGCTGGACATCTGTACCTAGGACATTAATGTTGCTGGAAATGAGCTAAGGTTGTTATTCTCATTTTGGAGATGAAAAGTCTTTTTTTGCAGTAAGTAGGAAAAAGAATTAGAGTAAATCTAGATAGGGATGAAGAAGGTGACTTCTTCAGTAAATGCAGTGCTTTGCCATTTAAGTGTCTTACCCTGGATGGAAGTTGTTATCATGACCTAAGAAAAAGGGAATTGACATCACTCCAATGGTAGTTTGTGGGGTCCATGAAATCTTTCTGTATTTTTCTTGCTTTGTCCAGATGGCATTTTCTGCTTTTACATATGTTAAATTCTCTCAGCAGTCATTGGTGATGCAACTTCACCATATTCCTTCGTTTTACTGTGTTTCTTAGAGAAACTCTGCTTCATAAGAAGATGTTCACCTGATGGGCATCTGTTTTGAACTGCTAAGTCTTCTCCAGTTTCTGTCTATTCTCCATTTGTTCATCATTGCTGAATAGAGTACTTTTGCCTCACGTTGGGAATTGAGACAGACTCTGTCAGAGTTGGGCTGAGTTCATATTAAATTATTTCAGCTCAGAAGATGGAAGAACAAGCAAGTTTTGTTTAATATGATTTCTCTTTTCCAGGAAAGGCGGCTGGTATCTGATGAGCACTGGGGTGACGACTACAACTAAAGGGTGTTTCGGCAGAGAATTGACTCTTCATTGACAACTTCCTCACCATTTTTGTTGCGGGAGCACCCAAATTAACAGGGAAAGTACTTTATTTCCATCCAGTGAGTGGCATGTCCTCACAGCAGTGCTGAGAATTCTTCCACTTGCCATCGCCCCCAGTCACTATAGAAAAGTGCTCTACCAGGATAGGATCACTGTCCCCTGTGTTGTTTTTCATTTGCTCAACTGAATGCTTCACAGAGTAAACTGTGGTGAGCATGTATCATCGGGATTCCCAGAGGCTAAAAGTGTCACCACTGTGTGTGCTAACAAGTTTAAATATCACAGACACGTGCTACAGTATAACCAAACCACCCAGGGGGATGAGGAATGCCAGAAGGCAAAATGAGGGAAGCCACACCAATGGAAATCACAGCATTTTACAGTATTTGATGTTAAATATGGAAAACAATGAGAAATTGCTTCTTCCACAGCCCATTCAGCCACTATCCTCTGTGAAAGAAAAAGATTCAAGATGAAGACAAATAAAAAAGAAAATGTATTGCAGCAAGAGATTGTGCAATAAAAATCACTTCATTGTATTAAACCTGTCCCAGCACCATAAAACTGGGTGTCTGATGAGAGAGCTCAAGAAAAACAGGGGCTGAAGATATTAAACTGTATCATTAAAATAGAGATAAAATTGTCAGAGCCTTAATTTTTGCCTCTTAAATAAAAGGGAAAGGTCCCTGGAAAAGCATTACCAATGTTTACAAGAATATAAAAAGTCTAGAGAAAAGAACATAAAGAGATGGAGCAATAAATAATCATTCATTCAACAAATACACCCACACTTCTTTGCCAGGGAATAGTATATAGTGATGAATAAACCCAGTCCTTGCCTTCATGAAGTTCATAGTCTAATGAAGTAAAAGACACAAAAATAACATTCCCACAGTGCATAGTTGCATAATCTAAGTTAATAATATAAAAACAGTAATAATAATAATAATAATAATAATAATAATAATAATGTCTAAAACAGAAAATATTTTCATGTTCTAAGCACTGCTTTAAGTTATTCATATGTATGTTACTCATTTAATCCTCCAAATTGCCTTGGGCAGTAGGTATTATTTTTACCACACTTTATAATGGGGGAACTAAAACACAGAGAGGTTTATTAACTTGCCCAGGGTTACAAGACTAATACACAGTAGATCCAAAATTTGAACCCATTCTGTCTCCACAGTTTATGAGATTAGCTAGGACCTTATCAGAGAGTATAACATGGAGACTGAATACAGCAGGGACCAGGAGGGTTCAGGAAGGTGTCACTGAGGTGATGGCATTTTTTTAAGCTGAGACCTGAATGATGGTGGTAAAACTTTCCTAAGTACAGCAGGGAGTCAAGACTGTTCCGGGAGGAGGGAAGAGCATGGGCTGTCTCTAAGGCAGGACCTTCTGGTGTAGAAGAATACAAGAAGTCTGCCTGCTGTGAGCATGGTGAGACTGTAAAGCCACCTAAGGCCAAGAATGATGTAAACTGAAAGGTTCAGGTTTCACAAAAACTTCTTCGTGGGAAGAATCTTGTGTTTTATCCCAAGTGCAATGGGAACTTTTGGGGGTAAAAACTGAACAGGGGAATTGCACGTGTCTCCTTTTATTTTGAGTTGTTCACTCTGATTGTTGTCAGTTTAAAATACTATTTTTAGTTGCTTAGTTCACATAAATGTTATCCAAATAAATTGTATTTTTATTTCAATAAAATAAAAGAAACCATATTTTTTTATCCTTGGAATCACACTGAAATAATTTAAACATAAACCACAAAATTAAAAACGATCACAATAAAACTATAAAACAAAATTAATACTTTAATTAAAAATCCAAATTATTAGAATTAATTCAATTACTGATCCCTTAAAACAGGACATGATAACTAACTTTGGAAAAATTGAAAATATTATCCAAAAAGGTATCAGGAAAATGCAGTTTAGAAGCAAGTGTGAAAGGAAATTTTTCTTCAACTTTCAGAAAGAAGTTCCAATATTATTTAACATATGTATAGAAGACTGCTGAAAGCCCCAAACTCAGTTCTGAAAGTAACCTAAAACTGGTGGAAAGCCCTGAAGAACACCACACACATACACAGAGCAGACCTGACTCCATGAGTAACATGGAGGTGAAACTCTGGATCACTAGAGGAGCTGAAGTGCCTGGAACCAGAAGAAAACTAGACTTTGGGTGTTGAACACAAACTAGAGTACACAGATATCAAACTATGATACTGTACACCTGAAATTTATATAAGGCTATTAACCAATGTTACCTCAATAACCTTAACTTTTAAAAGGTACATTATTAGAACAGGGCCAGAAGAGTATGGCAATGAATCCTCTTAATTTAACAGTTGAAAATCCATAGCTACACTATATGTTGTCAGTAGACAAATTGTTAAGGAGAAACAAATAACCAACTACATAGCTTCCCAAAAAGTCAGTTAACAAATTTTAACATCTTTTCAGAAGAAAGAAAATAAAAAGTATTTATAAAATGACAAAAGAAGTGTACATGTTGAGATGATAAAGAATATTTATGTTAAGACAAAATTCAGCATTACCCTTAATAATAAAGCACCTAGAAGAAAAATAAAGGGGGTGTGGAAAGAGCAATGTTATAGTCTTTGTTAACTTTGGACTGTAAAATATAATATATGTATATCTGACATAATTAAAACTGTGAAACTTCCCCAACAAAAATAATCAGATAAACAGAATAGAGAGAAAATCCAAAGATAAATAGATATTATGATTGAGTAATAAAAATTATATTTTGAATCAGTAAGGAAAGGGTATGTAATGTCATCATTTTTCTCACTTCAAATTTAAAAAGATTAATTTCCAAAATATATGAAACTTCTTCAATTTAATAGCACAAAAACAAATAACCCAATTTAAAAATGGACAAAGGACTTGAACAGATTTCTCCAAAGAAAATATGCAAATGACCAACAGGTATATAAAAAGATTTCCAACATAATATCATCAAGGAAATGCAAACCAAAGCTACATAAAATATTACCTCACACCAATTAGAATGGCTATTTTTTAAAAAAGATAATTATTGGCAAGTTTGTTGAGAAATTAATACCCTTGTTAAAATTAAAATGGTGTAACAGCTATGGAAAACAATATGAAGAATATGGAGATTCTTCAAAAATTAAAAACAGAAATATATTACCCAGCAATCTTATTTCTGGATATGTACTCAAACGAATTGAAATCAGGGCTTCCTGGACTTCCGTGTTCACTGTAGCACTCTTCACAGTGGTCAACACGTGGAAGCAACTCAAGTGTCCTTTAGATAGATGTATAAAGAGAACACCATACGATCTTACCATTAACAGAAACCTAATCAACAAAACAAACAAGCAAGCAAAGTATAGCCAAAAACATTGAAATTGAGAACAGGCTGACAGTGATCAGAAGGGAGAGGGGAGGGGATAATGGGAGAAAAAGGTGAATGGTTTACAGGAACAACTATAAAGGACATATGGGCAATAACAAGGTAGGGGTGGAAACAGGGGAGGGAAGCAGGGAAGGCTGGGTTGATGAGGAAGGGTGAGAGGAAAAAGGAGAAAACTGTACTTGAACAACAATAAAAATTTTTTGAAAGAATTAAAGTGGTATATGCAAAATATTTAGAAGAGTACCATAAATAAAGCATATATGTTACCTTTAAAAAAAAGAAAATGTACTATACACACAGAATGGAATATTATTCACCTTAAAAAAATTCTGCCATTTGTGATAGTATGGATGAACCTGGAGGACATTGTGCTTAGTGAAATAAGTCAGTACAGGACATGATTCCACTTATCTGAGGTGTCTACAGTAGTCAAACTCCTGGAAGCAGAGAATATAATAGTGATTTCCAGGGGGTTGAGGGTGGGAAAAATGGGTATAAAGCTTCAGTTATACTAGATGAGTAAGTTCTAGAGACCTACTGTACAATACAGTGCACATGGTTAACACTATGGAATCGTGCACTTTGAAATTTACGAGGTAAATGTCTTGTTAAGTGTTCTTGTCACACACAAACAAGAAAAAAACAAAAAAGAATGAGCAAATTCTGAGAGGTGTTAGGTATGTCTATTACCTTGACTATGATGGCGATATGACAGCTGTTTGCCTATGTCCAAGCTCTCATCATTAAATATGTGCAGTCTGTTGTATAGCAATTACACCTCAATAAAGTTATTTTCAAAGAAAAACTTTCATAAATGCTGGCCTATATTACAGCTTTAACAAAAAGTTGTTTTTGCAATTTAAAAAATCAACATCCCTCATTCCATCTCTGCGTGTGTGTGCACCAGCACATCTGTGTGTCTGTCTCTGTGATAACAATGCTTGCTGACAACCTTACAATCTTAGTCATTTTACCACGATAAACTGTTTTCACATGGTTCTGAGTGGTTTTAATTACCTCACTATTTAATTCATTACCTGTCAAAAGCTGAGATTTCAAATAGGATATTTAGAATATTTTACATATTTCAGCATTTATCATACATTTTTCTTATGTACTTACCAGACAACTCAAGTGAATATTCTTTGTCCAGAAATAGAATTCATCTAAGCAAATTATGCATAAAATAAAGAAAAAAAAACAATTGTAACTTCTCTGGCCTTTTCCAGAAATTTTTTCTGCTATCATAAGTAGCATCTAACTACTACTTGGACTACACATATCTTACTAACAGAATTATAGTGGAAAGTGCTTATGGCTAGTGTGCTTTCTCTATTCTCATAAAAAGAAAACACCACATTCCAAAACCACATATTTCCCTCTTGACTCTGAGGTCCCTTGGGCAATGGTTAACAGAGCTGAGTTTATCCTTTATGCTGAAATGAATAATGCATGGCAGTAAAACACCAGTCAGCCAGCATGATCATTGAAAGCAGACGACTGATCAGCTTTGACTGATGGGAGCCCTGTGAACATAATACACATGGAGAGATCTCTTGTCAGCAGAGCTCCATGGGCCTCGGCTCCAGGTTATTATTGCTTCTAAAACGTGAGTCTGGAGTATACACTTTAGCTGTAACTTTACCTCCCATGTCCTCATGCTGAAGTGCAACCTCTATTATTCACTTATAATGAAGAGCCAAAAAATTGGCTGGACTTACTCATATCTATTTCCATTAGCATTAGAAAAGTTTAAATAAATACAATAATCCCAAGTCACCAAAAGTTAGTATTATTTTATCCATAGCAATTGATTATTTCTGCCAATTGTTTAACTTCTTAAAAGAGTTTATTTTGTACTTTCTACTCTGCTTTCTCTAACTGAAACATATACCCCATTTTCACCTTTTAAAACAATATGTTTAATTAATGATCTTTTCCTCCAAATCACATATTTAAAAATATTCAAATCCTATAGCAAATTTCTATTCTGACCATTTTCCAGATAGGCTCAGATTCTTTCATGATTCCCTGAATTTGTTGAATACTCTCCTTAATATTCCATGTCTTCTAATTTCTATTTCTTTCCATTTTTGGAATAAAATAGCTTATTTTTGTCTTTATTCTCTCAATATATAGGGTCCAGCACAAATAACACCCCTTTTTATTGGATAAAAATGTTTTATTACAAAAGCATAAGCATGTAATTCTGTATCATACCAATATCACACTCAAACACACCATATGACTTTGTAGGTGAATGTTCAAATTGCTGTCCACCTCGTGCGAGACATCCGCGTCCCCCCCCCAACCACACTCAAGCAGACATTAACTTCCGCTGCACCCTGTATATCCCAACACAAAAGACTTACTTTAATTAAAATAATTGTGGAAAATACTGATTGAAAAATGTATATGTGGCATGTGCATTATGTTAATCCTTCCTACTATTTCATTTTCTTAAATTTTCACGATAATTTGATATGATAGGCACTAGTATTATTTTCACTTTATTGATGAGAAAACTAAGCTTTATGCTGTAAGTATAGCTTGCCTAAGATCACATAATGAGGCCGATGCAACACCAGGATCCAGATGCAGGGCTGTTTAATTCCAAAACTCACTCTAAGTGCCATGCATAACTGCTTCCTAACAACGCAACTGGGAAAGAAAACAGAATCTGGACCTGCTGGCTTGCTTCTAACAAATATCATATGGCAAAAGCGAGAGGATATTATTACAAAGATTCTTTTGTAAAGGCTGGTTTCTGTCTCATTTGTTCTCCCTCACCCCTTCGCTGGATCGCTCTTACTGAAGCCAGCTGCCACGTGGGGAGCTGCCCTAAGGAGTGGCCCATGGGCGAGGGACTGGAGCAGGACTCCAGCCGATAGTAAGATGTTGAAGCCTTCAGTCCAACAGCTCACAAAGAACTAAATCTGTCAACAACCACATGAGTAACTTGGAAGTGAATCCTCCCCTAGTTGAGCCTTCAGATGAGGTCACAGCCCGAGTTCACAGCTTCACTACAAACTTGACAGACCCTCACCTTGACCTTGAAGCACCCAGCTAAGCCATATCAGATTCCAGACCACAAAAACTATGACATAATTTTTTTAGTCACAAAGTTTTCTGGTAATTTGTTACACAGAAACATAATACACCAAGTAGGAGAGAACTGTGATATGGGGAAATAAAATCTTCCTTCACAGTCAGTGGAAATACAAACTTGTGCAGTCATTCTGGAGTATAATGTGGTAATGCTTAATAAACATGTGAATTACTTACATGCTGTGATTCAGCAATTTCACTCCTGGGTATATGCCCTGAAAAACTGTCTCATTGAAAAAAGGTAATATGTAGGGATGATATACAGCAGCAATTTTCAACCAGTGTGCAGCAAAAATTTTTAAACGTACAATATCTGAGTATTTAGTCAGGGGTACAGACCTATTTTCCCACAGATGGTCAAATAAAAAACTGACAACAGCCAATGAAACAACAGTGTCCAGTGTGAATGAATTAAAATTACACCTGTTTTTTATCAGATCAGCAAACAATACATTTTTGGTGCGCCACTGGATTATAGTAATTAGTTTATGTGTGCCACGAGATGAAAAAGGTTGAAAATCGCTAATATAGAGGGTTATTTGTGGCAGCAAGAAATTGGGAGCAGCCTAGATGCCCATCCTTTGGGGCATAAATAAGTAATGATGGATGCCTACTGTATGATATTATGCAGTTGATCTAAGCAATGACACAGCAAAGTGGAAAGAATGTGGAGCAAAAACAGTAGGAAAAAATACATGAAATGTATAATACAGTATGTCCTCACTTAATGACGCTGATAGGTTCTCAGAATTTGACTTTAAATAAAACGACATGTAAGAAACCAATTTCACTATAGGGTAATCGATACAAAAAAGGTTAAGCTCCTATGGCATCATTCTGGTCACAAAAACAATACCAAACTTCTAAATAAGACACAAAACACAAAATTAAACATTGAAATCAATGTGAGCTATACATACATTTAAGAAAGGTAAATAAAAACAAGTAAGTTAATTCTTTTCCAACCCACTGATTTCATTTCAGGGTGGCAAGGGGCAGGAGAAGCTCAAGGCTCTAGCTGGGACCTGCCCTGGACAGGACACCCTTCCATCACAGGGCCACTCACACATGCCCACACTCACTCAGACTGGGACAGTGTAGATATATACATCAATTTACCTCACATGCACACATATGGGATCCCAGAGAAAGTCCACACAGACACGGGGAAAATGTACAAATTCAGCACAAACAGGAACCTACCCAGGAATCTATTATTTTTTCTCATCAACATTAGAATGAAACAACATTGAAAAAGATTATGTTATTTGAGGACCTGCTGTATAATACTATTTAGAAAGAATTAAAATATTTGCTACATAACAATATATTTTTCAAGATGCATAACTATCCCAGTACATGCATCAAATACATTAGATTAGGAGGCTTTTTATAGGAGTGTGTGATAAATATATAAAATAAGAGAGGAACACTGTAAACCCAAATTATAACAGTGTGCTACTAAATATGGAATATGCTTAATTCAGCTCTGTTTTTAAAATATCAACAAACAAGCAAAAAAAAGGTATGTTAGACCTTCTTTTGCTGAGTTTTCATTAAAATTCAGTTCAGGATTCCTTTCTGGTATACCACATCATCACTCCCTCTCTAGTAAATTGTGGAAATAGAGTTCATTCAAGGAACAGAGGTACATTTTTTTAGAAGAACAACTTCACTGAAATGTTCTTTTAATCTGAAGTTTCATTTGAAGAAAATGACAAGTTTTTCCAATGTCAAAACTACCAGCTACTAGGTGAAAATAAATTGTGGTGAATTAGTGAAATTATAGTATGATCGTTTGCTTTCTACCCAGGGGTGTCCAACCTGTGGCCCACAGGCTACATATGGCTTACAATGCCTATGAATGCAGCCCAACACAAAATCATAAATTTACTTAAAATCTTTTTTTTTTTTTGCTCAACAGTTTTTTTTTTAGTGTTTGTGTATTTAATGTGTGGCCCAAGACAACTCCTCTTCTTCCAGTGTGGCCCAGAGATACCAAAAAATTGGACAATCCTGTGTGAGTTCACAGCATGTGGAATGATAGGCTTCTCAGGTGATATAACATATTCCCAGTTGGTAAGCCCATCTCAGTATTTATTAAATTATTATTTATTTGTACAGTATTTTTTTCCTCAGATACTTGAGGAAACATGACTGATGTGATAAATCCAATCAATACTTACAGTAACATATTTTAATTTTTATATTAGAAAATCAAGAGATATTGATATAATTCTAAGAGTATAAGAGACAGAACTAACTAGATGCATTGCAAAATATCATCAAATGTGCGAAAAATTATTATCCCCATGCAAAAAATACCCCTCTGAAGATTAAAAAGATTTTTTTTTGCTTTTTTAAAATATATTTTATTGATTATACCATTACAGTTATCCCATTTCCCCCCTTCATTCCCCTCCACCCTGCACACCCCCTCCCACCCACACTCTCCCCCTTTAGTTCATGTCCATGTGTCATAAGTTCTTTGGCTTCTACATTTCCCACACTACTCTTGCCCTCCCTCTATTTTCTCCCCAGCATCTATACTACTTGTTCTCTGTACCTTCTCCCCACCTCTCCTCCTCCCACCCCTGTTGCTAACCCTCCATGTGACCTCCATTTCTGTGGCTCCTCTCCCAATCTAGCTGTCCACTTAATTTGCTTTCGTTTTAGGTGTGGTTGTTAATAAATGTGAGTTTGCTATCCTTTCACTGTCCATATTTTTATCTTCTTTTTCTTAGATAAGTCCCTTTAACATTTCATATAATAAGGGCTTAGTGATGATGAACTCCTTGAACTTGACCTTATCTGAGAAGCACTTTATCTGCCCTTCCATTCTAAATGAAAGCTTTGTTGGATAGAGCAGTCTTGGATGTAGGTCCTTGCATGTCATGACTTGGAATACTTCTTTCCAGCCCCTTCTTGCCTGTAAGGTCTCTTTTGAGAAATCAGCTGACAGTCTGATGGGAACTCCTTTGTGACTGTCCCCTTATCTCTTGCTGCTTCTAGAATTCTCTCCTTCATTTTAATCTTGGGTAATGTAATTATGATGTGCCTTGGTGTGTTGCTCCTTGGATCCACCTTCTTTGGGACTCTCTGAGCTTCCTGGACTTCCTGGAAGTCTATTTCCTTTGCCAGATTGGTGAAGTTCTCCTTTATTATTTGTTCGAAGAAGTTTTCCACTTGTTGCTCTTCCTCTTCCCCTTCTGGTACCCTTATAATTCAGATGTTGAAATGTTTAAAGATGTCCTGGAGGTTCCTAAGCCTCCCCTCGTTTTTTTGAATTCTTGTTTCTTCATTCTTTTCTGTTTGGTTGTTTCTTTCTTCCTTCTGGTCCACTCCATTGATTCGAGTCCCAGTTTTCTTTCCATCACTATTGGTTCCCTGCGCATTTTCCTTCATTTCACTTAGCATCACCTTCATTTGTTCATCTAATTTGCAACCTAAATCAACCAGTTCTGTGAGCATCCTGATCACCAGTGTTTTGAACTGTGCATCTGATAGGTTGGCTATCTCTTAGTGACTTTAAAGTATTGGCTCTGGGACTTTGATTTGTTTTAGCATTTGAGCCATATTTTTTGGTCTGGTCATGCTTGTTACATATGAGGGGAGGAGACTTAGGTGTTCACTGGGGCAGGGCAACCCAGTCACTGGGTTGTGACACTGTCTGTGGGGGCAGGGTCAGAGAGGGAGTAATGGCACTTTCTCTGCTCTCTCTCAGATTTCAGTCCCCTCTGCCACTCCCCCCAAGCAAATTGGGCCCTTCTGGTGCTGGTTCCCGGGAGAGTGGGCTTCTGTATGTTTAGGACCCTGTGGGTCTCACCAACAAATTCTCCTGTGAGGCTTAGAGTCTCTCCCGGTGCCTCAACCCCCACAAGTTTTTTTCAATGGGTGCTTTTAGGCTTTATTTCCCATTGCTAGAGCCCTGGGTTGCACAATCTGTCTCACTGCCTGTTTTTCGCCTGGTTAATCTGCACACGAATGTGTGTTTGTGGTCAGCCAACCACCTTGTGTGCCTCACTGGGTTTGGTCTACTTTTTCTTCCCCCTGCCCAGGTCTGCCAACCACTGCTTTTTCCTGCCTACCCCTCTCTACAGGCTGCCGACTCTGCCCCTCTTACCAGTCTGTATGAATGGTTCATTGTTGGACTTCTGTACAGTTCAATTTTCTCTCTGTTCTGGTTGTGTTTTTGTTTCTAGATCTTTGTTGTCCTTAAATTTGGTTGTGTGAGGAGGCACAGTATTTCCACCTATGCCTCCATCTTGGCCGGAAGTCAAATTAAAAACAATTTGTTAATAGTAAGGAGGTCAGTAATCCCATTTCATGGCTCTGCAATACTTTTAAGATGTGATAACTAAACTGAGAGGAGCAAGAGCTACATAAAATCTCTGTGTGACCACCTTACAGCAGGAAATTCTAACTTAATTCTCAGCTTTAACCATTAGAAAGAACTTCTTTTATCAACTGCACTTTTTCCAGAGCTTATTTTGTCAAAAATAAGAAGTCCTTTGGCTAGTGAGTGGCTTTGAATAGACCAGAAAGAAATAATTCTGTGCAATCAGATAAAAAAAACTGTCGTTGAGTAATAATATCCTCTTGGACGATTTGGTTTTTTCAGACAAAGGGTTTTAAAGACTCATCGTGAATGTGTTTCTTATTATTTTTCTTTCTATCCACTGGCTTAAAGATTAAGTTATTTCTGACAAACAGCAATTACCAAGGATTCTAACAGTCTGGGAGATCTTTTCTTTAAAAAAAAATGAAAAGAGAAGGAGCAAGAAAAACAAGTCATGTTTTGTAAAAACCTTAAACCATGACATAGATCTTTTTCTGAGGGAATTAGTTTAGGAAAAAATGAAATATGGTTCTCTTCTCATCTCGCAGCATAGGCCACAGGATAAATCTTGGAGAGATGTCCTTTCTCTCTTGGCTGAAGGTAATTTTGTGTGATTTCTGGATTGGATTTTTGTTCTCTCTCATTCCTTATTATTATATTGTTAAAATTGACAATAAGAAATCTTCAAGCTTAGGTTCATAAGGCTGGCTGTTCCAGCCTTAAATGTGATAGAATGACAAGGGTCTCCTCAGAGTTTGGCAGCTGTGCTAGGACTGCAAGACAAACAAGACTAAGGAAATCTAAGGAGCAGTATATATGCCTGGACTGACAGGCTCTTCAAAGGGAATGGAAATAAACTGAGAGTAATGCCAGATAGAATTGGATTAGCAAAGTCTCCAAATGTTTGACTTCTCTTGAACTTGGGTATATTGAGAAAATGAACTAACTTGATTAATAAATCAGATTTAAACTGTGTGATTTCCTGTTCTAGCTATATACTGTTCTACATTGCAGGGAATTTTCAGTCACCAAAGGAAGACACTTGGATTATATTCACAGTAAGTTGAGCAATATCAAACATTCTCATTAGAGTTAGATGTAGCATTAAACTCTGCTTACCTCTTTTTTGTACTGGGGAATACCATCCTTTGGCCATGACCCATGCTAATTAATAATAGAGCTATTTGTATTTCGACACCATAATTTTCACAACTATACAGCTATAAATCAAAGAGTCAGGATTGTACTCATCCATAAGCTGCTAATTTTTTCTGAATATTTGCATTTTTCTAGAGTGGATATGTGCCATGGAATCATTGGTGATGTAGTAGAGTCATCAATTAAAAAACACTACCAGACACTGCTTCCATTGTGTGTGTGTGTGGTTTGGTCACATACAACTGAGACAATACTTTTTAATCAAGACAACCCTCCAAACTGAGTGTCTATATTTTTCCTCCAAAGAACATATTTATTGCTTCTGTTGGCTCTTTTTTATGTTGGAGAGCACAAACCTGCAATTTACAAGAGCACTCCCTGAGGTTGAGAGCACAGAAACAAACTTGGACACCTACTTAATAATTTGCTCTTAAATAAATAGCTATGACTTCAGCTGTGATCTTCCCATTTCTACTGAGTTGCTAATGAGTGTGATAGATTATTAATTCTAAGCTGAATGATGCAGGGAATTGTGGCGTGCTGGGGTAAAACAAGACAATCTAATGAGGGTATGCTGATCATTAGGAGGTGTGTGCTGCCAATAAGAATGAACATGTAAATTAGTTCAGAGAATGACACCTATGAATAAGCAGGTCTGATCATTATATTGGCATGTACTTACGCTTCCAGGCTAAATGGGCTATGTTCCAAATGTTCATAAGCAGTTTGGTCACTGGTTGAAAGCACACAATGCATTGAAACAATGCTGTTAAATAGAGTTTCACATCTCAGACTTGCAGAACTTATTTTACCAATAGTGGCTTAATGACTTTTACATTTATAATAAAAAGAAACTACAAATGCATAAGAGATGATAGATAGATAGATGATGATAGATAGATAGATAGATAGATAGATAGATAGATAGATAGATGATAGATAGATAGATATAGAGATACAGAGATACAGAGATACAGAGATATAGAGATACACATACACATTCTCAATCCATATTCTGGAATGATCTTGCAGGCACCATCAACTTGTACATAAACTATTCTGGTCTTCTGCAGCAAGAGAAATGGAAGATAAATTTTAGGAAGTATGCCTCCCACACAGCAGCAACTGGTGCTATAAAAAAGCTCTAAAGCAATGGTCCCCAACACTTTCTCTATCTAGAAACCTGTTAGAGCTCTGCTCTTCTCCTATTGACCCAGGGGAGAATCTTTGACGTGAATCTCAACCCAACCCACCATCTTCTAGAATCTGGAGTGAGGGAGGGATTACATGTGGTGTGTTGTGTGCTGTGTGTGTTAAACTGGGGAGGGGAGGATCATTCAACAATTGGCCTCAGTCACATCTCCTTATTCCTAAAAAATTATTTGAGATATCAGTTACTCTCCCTAAACGGGTTCACCTGTATCAGAAAAGAAGGATTAAGCTCATGCCACAATGATCACTGCCCCTATTCTTCCTTGTTGCATAACTTTCCCTGCCCAAGTCTCCATAAGAATGTCCTAGGACCCAGAAGATTTAGTGATGACCCATTTCTTCATTTCATCCTCCCTACACACTTTTGATGGGAAAATGGACCATAAATAAGGTTTCTACTCCATCTGCTACTGCATATCTATGCTATAAAGGAATTCATTGTGCAATTCTCCAAATTACTTATACAAGAAAGGCCAATCCCAGATTTCCCCCTGACTTTAAATTATCATAGACATTAAACCTTTGTGCACTATTATATTAATACCTAGTGTGGAAATTGAGGGCACCTTAAAAAACAAGAACTGCACTTACAAGTATGTTCTTCATTCTCTTTGGAATTCTGAATTTGCTTCCTCATTTTCTAAAAGCCTTTTCCTTTGGGGGATATGTCAATAATAGTTACCATAGGTGTTACAAATTAGCAGATGAGAGAAAGGAATCAAAGCCACTGGCCTAAGACAATTTCACTCCCTTTACTGGAAGGGTGCTCCCGAGGTAAAGGAAAACAGTAAAAGAAAAGATAGAAAAAAATATACCTAATCTCTTTGTCAACTGGACCTTTGTAATTTCTAATGATATTTACTAAGAGAAAGAGACTCAATCTACACAATGCTATTAGCAGAATGGTTGTCTGTGGTTAAAGGGTTGCTTTTAAAAAGAAATCCATACATTGATAATACCTTTTCGAGTCATGGCTCCTTTAAGAATGTCATATTAGCAGGTGGTTACTAGACTTACCTTTGTGACAACTTTGTAAGGTATATAAACGTTGAATCATTATGTTGCACACCTGAAACTAATATAATATTATATGTTAACTGTAATTTAAAATTAATTAGTTAATTTTTAAAAGAATGTCACAGCTGTTCAATAGCTGAGGCAACATTTTATCATTTACATAGTGGCTAATTGTGTCAAAACCCCACAAAATATCCCTTGGAGACCTTATCTTTTATTCCAGACAAAGAGCATGTGATCAAGTGCAGGGTACAGCCCTTGACGTCTCAGACCTGCCTTTGCTTTGTACCTCCTGATCTTCTATATACTTGAAGTTATTAGCAGAGTTTGATGCAGGGGTAATCTCTTGTTCTTAGTGGTCATCTGATTTAATAACCTGATTTTGCATATTACTTGGTCAAGCCATAAACTCAGATGTGCAAGAATATAAGTCCCTTGATTTTCTTTTACTCAACATATAATTTGAGCCCCCTTTTCACTGGTTTAGCAAGAAAACTCATCTTTAATCTCAGCCTTTTCAGAGCCTCTCTCTTCACTTCTTCTCTAGGATTAGTTGAATTTCTGAGTCTAGGAGAAATAACAAGGTGTTGAAGGACTGAGTAGGGATAAGAAATTAGCATCACTTTATAACATTCTGTATTCCTCTCTGCATGGCCTCCTAAGACTTCTGCTGCTTCCACACTATTCTTCAGGCCTTGAGTCCATATCTGTAGACTCATGGTGTAGCCACTTCTCCTCAGGATTTTGCTATTTTCTTCTCTAGGACTCACGTTCTTTTTCTTCTCATAACCTCCATTACTTGTCCATACTCAGTAAGTACTTTTTTTATTCAAGAGATCATCTCTCTCCTAGTATGTATGTATGTATGTATGTATGTATGTATCTATCTATCTATCTATCTATCTATCTATCTATCTATCTACCATCTAATCTCTCTCTTGCATAAAAAGAAACTGTATTAGTTTTCTATGCTGCTACAAGAAATTACCATAAACATAGTGGTTTAAAACGACACAATATATTGCCCTACAGTTTTGTAGGTCAGACATCCAACAGAGGCTAAAACTGAAAGGAAAGCAGTTCTGTGCTTCCTTAAAGAGGCTCTGGGAGAATAGTTATTTCTCTTTTTTCCAGGTTCTAGAAGGCATTCCACATTCCTAGACTTGTGGGCCCTTCCTCTTTCTTTAAGGCCATCAATGTCTTTCTATAAATACAGTGGAGAAAGTTTCTTCATTAAAAAGGACCCTTGAGATGGCATTGGGCCCACCCAGATAATCTAGGATAGCTTCCCCAGCTCATGGGGAAATGTATGGCCCTTTACTATAATCACATCTGCAAAGCCCTTGTTTGACATGTAAAATAACATATTTACAGGTTTTGGAAGTTAGGATGTGGACATCTTTGGAGGGTCATTGTTCTGCCTACCAGAAGAGTCTAGCAAGATATTTTTACTGAGCTTAAATTTTTATAAAATAAAAAGAAGGCTGGTGTGTTCATACATGTATTCTAAAATATTTTTTGGATGTGGAATTTCATATGATTGCATTGACTTTGTCATAATTTACTCAGCAAGACATTCTTACACTTTCAGAAAATGTCCCGTTTTTCATCATAAATCATGGGGTGAGATATCTTCTTACATGCAAATCATTCTGTCAATTTTTTAAATAATTGGCTTAGAGTAAGTCCTAGAAATAAAATTACTGAATTATTGATCACACTATTTTTAAAACATTTGGCACTTTCTGCGGTTCTCTCCCCCACAGGGAAGGAATCTGGCCCTCTTATGGGCCCTGAGGAGTAGGAATTCGGGAATGGATGGAACTTAGTCCTGGAAGTGAATCACCTGGAAAAACCTAGAACTGGACCTGGGAGGAAATTGCTTCCTTTGCCTTGATAAAATTGTCAGTGTATTTCTTTTTTCTCACTGCTACACTTTACTAAAAATAACTTTTACTTGGTCATGTAATATCTACTTTTAATTTTTTAATGCAAATTTAAAAATCATTCATAACTTCACCAACCACTGTAAATTTGTAATATATATTTGCTATACAGTATAGTATTGTGTGTATACATATATATGTATATACAAATATCTAAATAAAGTACATTACTTATTTTATACATGTAGGATCAATTTTTCATAAACATAAATAACATTTTAAAGACAGCTTTATAGTTGCATTATTGCATATAAAAACCACTGTTTTAAAGACAGACATCCAGAAGTAGCATTGCTAAAATAAGAATAATTTAAGAAAATTAATAGGTATTACCCAATTGATTCTGCCAATTAACCCTCTCCATAGCATATATGAGAACTCTCTTCTTTCTACTGATGGATGACCACACTGAGTATTACTTTTAAACACTATAAGTTTTGTAAGTATAGTATGTCATTTAAATTTGGGCTTCTCTGCATGGCTAACTAGGCTAAATATATTTTCAAGTGTTTACTTTCCTTTTATATCCCCTTTATGTTAATTAATCATTTATATAATCTGTCTACTTTCTCCTAGGTGGGTTGTTAAGTTTCACATTTTAAAAATATTACAGGATGACCACAGAAAGGACATATATGCCATTAAGGTTTTAAATTGACTTTCAGTCACATTGCTAGTTAATTTGACTAACAAAACAATTATAAATTTTGTGGATGAATTTAATAATCTTTATTTTTTCTACTTTTTTTCTGGTGTTCTGGAAATCCAAGCAGAATATCTCCAAGTTACACAATTCCTTTCTGGAAACCAAAAAATCCCTGTGTACCACAGACAGCCCTTCTCTGAAAATGTTCTTAACCCCTGTTGACCATTCTTAGTAAAATATGACTGGCTACATAATCTGTGGTATTCAATACAAAATAAAAAATGAACGAAGTCCCTTGTGAACAAATGAACAAAAAATTATTAATAATTTCCAGACAGCCAAAGCAGAGCATCAAATGAAGCATGGGCCTTTCTAAGCACAGGGCCATGTGTGGCTGCACAGGGTACCTACCCAGGGAGTCAGCCCAGTCCCAGCTATAACCAACTGATCAGAGATATTAGACCCAAAGGCCAAAGCCCAAGGCTGGCCTGTCCTTATAAAGGCTGGTATGAACACTCTACTCAATAAGGTGCCCTATAATGAGTAATAACAGGTGGAATCATCAGGTTCGCAGTCATAGAGATTAGGAGAGAATGAGAGAGACAAAGAAAATCTACACTCTTTCCAAATGTTTAACTACTAAACATACCACTATCGCTGCAAAATCATCTTTCTCTCCACCCTCTGACCTTTACTAGACACTAAATTCTTGCATGCAGAATATTTAGTTGTTTTCCAGGGTTTTAAATTCTAACTGGTTTAATAAGAGTTCTGCAGTGATTTCAATTACTTTCATGATTCTTTTTGGTGTCCTTATTTTTTCAAGAACAAAAGCTTAGATGTTTGTACTGAGACTCTAAGTGCATGGCAATATATTCACTAGGAAGAAGGTGAGAAGGAACAAAGTTAAAGGCTCTATTTCAGTGAGGTTATATTTGGACATTAAAGTAGAGTTACTATTGGTCTGCCAGCCAAGGAGAGGAAAGGGACAGGAGATAATGGACTTGGGGTCATTTACACATAAACAACATTTAAACTGTGTAAACCTACCTGAGCAAAGTGAGGTGAGAAGCCATAGAGGGAACAGGTCATGGTGCCTGGACACTCAGGATTAACCCTGATGATTACTGGGTAGTAGTATTCTTGCTAATTTTTATTTTCCTATTTGGGTTCTTCCTATTCCATATTTTAAAACCATAAACAGGGATAATGATGTTTAAAGACTTAAAAAAAGTAATTAAGAATTGAAGGTCATTTTTTATGGATCTGCCCAAGATCTAACTTTCAAACATTATTAGTTGTTAATTAAAATGTGAATGGTGAATACTTAATACTTATTTTATATTAAACATACTTCAATAAATATGCAAATATAAATACCTATAGTCACTAAGGATTGTTGTGATAGTTTCTATACTTTCTGTTTCTTTGAAAACAGGACAGACTGAATTAAATATAAAAATACTTGATAACTAATTTATAAGCTGACAGGACTTCCCATTTGGGGGAAGAGGAAGGGTTATATGTTGTTTTTTTCTTCTCTTGCCAGAAAAACAAATTGCTAATAATACTTTCTCTTCATTTTATGCTAAAAGAAAATACATAGAAAAAAATGAGTGACCTAAAAACAGTATTATTCCCAATGGTATTATCGTAAATTTAAGTAGCCTAAGGAAACCAAGGTGTGCCTTTTTTCGGCAAATGTGAAAACGCATTGTTTACTCAACAATGGTAGACACGCTCT
Organism: Carollia perspicillata; assembly: GCA_004027735.1. Classification (NCBI taxonomy): domain Eukaryota; kingdom Metazoa; phylum Chordata; class Mammalia; order Chiroptera; family Phyllostomidae; genus Carollia; species Carollia perspicillata. The sequence continues at coordinate 2,530 of PVKM010004094.1, read as the reverse complement.
GTGACCTCTTCTGGCTTAAAGTCTGGTGAAGGAGGCAGGTGTTAAACTGAAAAGTAACTGACATAAAATAGAAAGAAAGAGCTTACTGAAAGAGACAAGCTGAGTGAGCACAGGAAGAAGACTGCAGGGGCAGGCCATCCTCTCTGGGAAAAATATGTGGAAACCAGATCTTGAAGCTCAGTCGTGTCAAAGGCTGAATAATGTCCCCCCAAGTGTGTCCACACCCTAATGTCCAGAACCTGTGAATGTCACCTTAGATGCTGAAGGAGCATCTGTGCAGGGAACAACATAAAGAATTTTAAACATTTATGTTTAAAAATTTAAACTCAATTAAAAATTTAAACTCAATTTAAAAATTGAGTGATTTTTTGAAAATCACCCCGACTCTCATATGAAGAATATAAACTGAATGTGAGCAACAGAGAAGACCAGTCTGAGACTATTTGAGAGAAAGGGCTATCAATTAGATACATAGGTTTGGAGGAGGGTTAAGGTGTAAGAGCTGGGCTACTTGGGATAGTAATAATGGTAATCCTCCATAGGATATAGTATGCTGAAGAGAGTTATTCTAGTAACAACAAAGGCCTGTATTTATTTTGTCTAATCGATCTCATTGTTCCATTTTGATAGATGTCCCAGTGGTTTAGGGTGACTTGTAAACATGGAGTGGAGAGAAATAATTTGGCTTGTTTTAGAATAAATTTGATCACCATTTAGATCAGGGGTCAACAATCTATGGCCCGTGGGTTAAATCAATCCACTGCCTCTTTTTGATTTCAGATCCTTCCTCTAACAGTCACATTCAATGCTATAAATTTCCACATAAGCATTGCTTTTGCTGCATCTCACAAATTTTGATAATTGTATTTTCATTTTAATTTAATTTAAAATATTAAAAAATTTCTCTTGAGACTTCTTCTTTGACCCCTGTATTGTTTAGAAGTGTGTTGTTTAATCTCCATATATTTTGGCACTTTTGGACTATCCATCTGTTATTGATTTCTGTTGTAATTCTGCTGTGGTCTGAAAACATACTTTGTATGATTTCTATTCTTGTAAGTATGTTAAGATGTATTTCATGGCCCAGAATGTAGTATATCTTGGTGATTGTTCCATGTGAGCTTGAGAAAAATGTGTATTCTGCTGTTGTTTCATAAAAATAATCTACAAATATCAATTAGATGCATTGATTGATGATGCTGTTCAGCTCAACTATGTCATTATTGAATTTCTGCCTGCTGGACTGTCAGTTACTGACAGAATGTATAGAATTCTCCAACTATAAAAGTGGACTTGACTCTCCCACTTTAAAGTTCTATTAATTTTTGCCATGTATAATTTGAGGCTGTTTTTGTTGTGTCATTTTGGAGAAGTGACCTCTTTATAATTAATCCCTGTTTTTTTTCTTGTTTTGAAATTGGCTTTGTTTAAAATTAGTGTAGCTACTCTCATTTATTTTGATGAGTGTTAACTCAGTATATATGTCTCTAGCCCTTTAACTTTCACTCTGTGCATTTATGTGTAAAGTAGGATTTTTGTAGACAGTATTTATCTAGGTCTTTGGTAATCTGTCTTTTCACTAGTGTATTTCATTGCCTGTTCTTGTAAATAAAATTTTACTGGACATGCAATAAAATTACTTGTTTATGTATTGTCTATAGCTGCTTTGATGCTACAATGTCAGAGCTGAACAGCTGCAACAGAGATTGTATGGGCCACAAAGGCGAAAATATTACTCTTCAGCCCTTCATAAAAAGTGTTTGCCAACACCTGAAAGATCACAGCCCTCTGCTACTCATTTCTTTTTTGAATGATTTCTGATGGTTTGGGTCTTATGAACTCTCTCACCCCCAAACTGGAACCATTCATAAACCAACTGATGCAAATATTAGAAATAATATATATATATTTTTACTTGTCAACTTGTCACTTTAAAAAGAGAGCATCAACAAATCATGCGGCCTAAGCCATCCCTGGGGCATGACGCATGATTAACCTAGGTGGTATTAGCAGAATTTATTAAATGTATTTTTAAAAGAGTTTCTTGGTATGTGAAAGTTTCCATATAGATATAATGTACTAATAAAAATGAGTAATGTAAAAGAAAACTGCATCTGGGTTCTGCATCACATTTTCTTTCTACCCACAGCCTACATATGTCTCCATGTAGGCTTAAACCAGCCAGCAAATTCTGGTGTTGCAGAAATCATGTGCTGGCAATTTAAATGTACGGGCTTTTAAAAAGAAATTCATGTTACTTTAGCAAGCCAAATGAAGAATATAATTCTTCTGTGGCTGGCAATGACGTGTCAACATCAGCTTTCATGAAAGAGCTTGTCTGGATGTCCATGTTCCTCCTAACCACAGCTGTGACTTAATAGAGACTCAACACTGCTACTCATTAATGTACTGTTGGCCCACAGATATTGATGGCAATGGGACTAGCCACTGTGCCACAATTGAAAGCTTCTTTCAAACAAGAAAAGTAAAAGCATCCCAAATACAGATTACAAAATGCAGCATTAAATAT
>PVKM010004093.1:0-53833 GCA_004027735.1 Carollia perspicillata | reverse complement strand
GTATTTAATTTAAAAAAAGAACTTCTGTACACCTCGTCGGTTTGTATTATATCATTTTGGCTTCCAAAATGGGTGATTACAGAGGGCTCTCTTGTGCATAAGTACAGTCATTTCCTAATGCCTGGCACACTGCCCCCTAGCTGCGATACCTAGGTCAACAGCTACCTCTCTGGACTAAGTGACGGGTAATTTAGGAAGAGTTTTACAGGACCCAGTGAAGGGTAGAAAGATGAGCCAATATTGTGAAAAGTTCATCTGGGCAGCTGCCATAGACAAACTGCTCATGCTCTTCAAGACTAATTCTCTTGAAGACCCAGTGTCCACATCTGTAGAGCCAAGAAAGTAGTAACTGCCGCTCCAAATTTGCCGGTAGCGATTCAATAAAATAATACATGTAAAATAACATTAAGACAAGAAAGCATGAAATAACTATTAAGTGTGACAAGATGGTCTCTCACACATACACACACACAGGGAAGAGTGCAAGGCACATGCTTAACCCTCAGTGTGGTATGTAAATATTAGCTATCATCACATATTTAAATATTGCATGTTGCCAACATACTGCATATTTTAAAGCACATTGTTTTATTTTGTCACACATGGAATTTATTAAGATATTCATCACTCGGTGACCATATTGATGATATTCTAACATATTAACTTTGGATGAACAGTCCTATCTCACACCATGAGGACAAATACAGAAATCCTTTTTTCTAATTTTAGGATTGAGCTTTTTCACTCATTGCTGGGCTGAACGACAGCATTAAAACTTGGCCTCTATATTTCTTCAATTCCAGTGGAAGGGTGACTCTGTGTAGTCTCATCTGTGCATGCTAACAATACCCACATCCACACCGTCACTCATGTGAGAAACACTGCATTTCACAACATAACACTCCATTGGAGCAAACACCGGTCAGGAGAGCCTTGGGTTGAACAAAACAATTTATTAATACTAAAAATTTTTAATCAAAGTTTTAGGTACTAAGAGAATGTATGGAACTTTTAAAAAGATTTTATTTATTTATTTTTACAGAGAGGAGAAGAGAGGAAAGAGAGGGAGAGAAAAATCGATGTGTGAGAGAAACATTGATCGGTTGCCCCTCGCACACACCCAACTGACAACCCTTTGGTTTGCAGGGCAGCACTCAATCCACTGAGCCACACCAGCCAGGGTGCACATGTATGGAATTTTTTATCTGGAAGACTTTCCATGTAAGATGAGCACATAGATTCTTGGAATGATTTAGGTTTTATTTATTTACTTTTTGGAAAACAAATAAAATCAATATAGTATTTATATGTAAGCCTAACTGTCTTCCAACCCATCGTAAATTGTTATGTGGCACTGTTGTTTACAAAAACTGTACATCCAATCTTAAAACATTTTGATATTCAGTGACCATCTGATAAATCCTTAAGGGCAAAAAACCTTGATTTTTAGCACATGAAATCTGACTAATGTAGGATCGAATGTGCCGAGCAAAGTGCCGAGCTGTTATCACCACAGCAGGTTTGCCATTCATTTCTTAAACAAAAGCATAAATACATGACAAATAATAGCTAATTATGCATGGTTAGAACAGACAAATATCTGGGGGTTCAGACAGTTCGCTAAAGGAACAACAACATCACTGCAATTATGTTGTCATTCTGAGATTTAATAACAGGCTATAAAACAAAAAGGCCATAAGCCACACTTCTACTCTGTTTAAAACCTGTTTTTATATAAGCTACAAAATCCATTTTTTCATTATTCTATCTTCAAAATACAGACAAGTAGGAGAAAACAAAGAGGAACCAAAAAAAATTGTAGTGGTGGAATGTAGGGATTATGAGGAAAAAATAGAGGTTAAGGTTAAATATTCCTAATGTATTTTATAGTGAAGAGGAAAAATGGGTAGATGTAAATTACTGTTTCTGTACATGAAAGATCAACAGTGCTTATAGCAAGAATGGTAACCGGTTAAGTATATCCTCTTTGATCCCGAAACAAAAGAATGGAATAAGGTTGCAGCAGAGATGTCTGGGTGCCATATTCCCCTCCGCCTCCCTCCCCACTGGAACTCACATAGAGAATCACTGGCTGGTGCTGAGGTGCAATGCAGGCTCAGAAGGGAAGGGAGGGAGGCGTATCATGACAGATGGGACTGTGTGCTTCAAGTACCAGACATATTGAGGACACTAGAATTTGGATCACCCCTTTAACATGATTTTATTCTAATCCACCTGATGAAGTTTCATTCTGAAGATGTACTTTGCAGAAATGTCATTATCAGAGGCAGAAAAAAATGGGATGAACAGGGGTATGTCTCAAGGTATCATGAAGGGGTACTAAAATACCATGATTTTTTCTTGGTGCGCGAGAAAATACAAAATGTATAAGGAGGTCCTCAGAATAAAGAAAAAAACTGATTTATGCTAAAAAAAAAGGGAAAGGAGAGTTCTCAACAGAATGCCTTTCTAGAAAGGACTAGATGAAAGTGAGTTTTATCTCCTTGAAGAAGCTGGGGAAACTAAATAGCTCCTGGAAATAGGTCTTTAGCCATTTGCATATAGGTCAACCCTCCCCTCTCCTCTGTCTGCTGCTAGCGATCACTGGTCTGTCTCTCAAGGAGAAAAATACCTAAGCTATCACTTCATACCTCTCCTAATCCTAACCTCAAAGAAATGATCAGGTTTATTCTGAAGGCCAGACTTGCAAATAGACGTTTTTTGATTTCAAGATGCCCTTTTGGATCCCAAAGTACCTCCACATCAGGTTAGTACTGCCTAAAATTCCACGAACAGTTGAGTCAGTCTTTCTATTTAAAATCAGAGAGAGACGGTGGAAAAGGTGAATGCTAGGCCAAGGTATATGTCTCTAAAATTCAGCAATTCTAAAATGCTGTGTGGTCAAACAACAAGGGAAACTACTAACTACTATCAGGTTCTTTCTGGGAGTACAGAGAGGATTAGATTGCAAGAGAAAAGCCGGCACCTAAAGATAAACTCTTTACTGCAGCTAAAATACAGAGTTTAGAATTGCAAAAAAGTCTGAGAAGAAAACATGCTGTTGACAGAGCTATTCTTAGCCTGCTACAGCTGTGCCTACACATACCCTGGGGGAAGTTTGCTGAAGATCTGTATTAAACACTCCAAACTTGTTTAGCATGTGTATTTGTCAAGGTCCGATTAGAAAAGTGTGCTTTTGACGAGGGTATCCTTTCCAGAAGTGTGGATAAAGTTAAGGACACCAATGAGGAATACTGCAGCAGGCAAGGCTAGAAGGGTAAGAAGCCGGAACCATCTCTAGAGCACAGGAGCAAGAGAAGGCAACAGTGTACCCAGACTCCACAAAAGCTAGTGCTTTCCCACCTGCTCATCTCCTATTCTTGCTTCCTATTGGCTGAGTCCAACAGGAAGCCAGTGGGAACAAGAATCTGATGGAGAAGTGTGAACCTTTGGGTCACACTCTCCTCCATTGCCAAGAATGAGGAAGGTCAACGGAAATGAGTAAATTAAGAATCCTTTATAAACATTTGTCTCCTTAACACGGTCCAACTTCATTTTTCAGTACTAAAGGCTCTCCTATAGCAGTATCAGTGAATAAGTAACTCAATTGTTCAGATTCAAATTATGTGGATTTAAATTATACCCCTTAGGTTGCCAGTCCAGTGAATATTGTATTACATACTGAGCAGAGGAAATGCAAGGTAAAACTCAGTTTGCTAACAGCTTTGAAAAAAAGAAAACTCAAAAAGGAAGAACTTAGAAATTCTAATAATTATAGCTGACTATTACACAGTAGCCTACAGTTTGCAATACAATTCAAATATTTTTCATGTGACTTACACTGCCCACTTTAATAAGCTACATTGAGGTGATTCCTATGAAATTCTAATTCCTATTAAATTCTAGTGAATCGAAAAGATCATAGAGCAATAAGACTTTCTAATTAGCTCTAGTCCTTAATCAAATGGCTGAGCATTAACTATTTACAAGATGCTCTTGGATGATCGGTAGGATACAGAGATAAAACACATGAACTTCATCTTTATTACAGATGCTCTGAAGAACATATCGATATACTTGAACAGAGGCAAATAACAAATTTTAAATATTTGAGTACTAAGTGATACAGTAAAAATGTGTGATCTCTATTACAGTATAGGAAGTTAATGTTAAAAATTGTATTTATAATTTTTTCCTAAGGACAAAAAATTAAAATGAAATGTTCCTAGTATTTAACATGTAAATGGACACTGGAGCCTTCACTTGGTCTGTATGTCAAATGCCACATATTATCAAGACTGGCCACTGTCTCAGGTCCATGTAGAGCTCAGGTCCATGTAGAAGCCAGGCAGTTCCCCTGGTGTCCCACTGCATTTCTACAGTTATTTACCTAGAAATCAGTTCCAGACAGGGAAAACAAAATGTGAGTAGTGGCAAGCTGGAGCTTTGGGGGGGAAAAAGAATTGCTGGCCTTAGAGGACCTGAGTAGCCTCAAAATGCTTAAAATACCTAGAAGTACCTAGATAGGTAAGATCTGAAAAAATATCTACTATCCAAGTGACACTTTGAAGTCTTGTAAAATGAATACAACTCTCTGTATTTGAACTTGGCAGGGATTAATTAAATCTCAATAGAAGGCCAAAGGCTTCAAATCCTGCAGAATTTACTGAACTAGAATGGCAGGATGGTGTGAAGGGGCAAGCTGTTGGACTCTCTTTGGTATTGGTTCCGCAAACAAACAAACAAACAAAACAATTCCCATGATCGGAGAAAACTAAGGTGTATTTATTCAAACTTGGCTGGAGAGATAAACAGCTGGAACTTCCTCTCCCTCTTGCCCATTTTAATGATGTAATTTTAGATGCTTTTGTTGTTACTATAAAATTGTTTCCCTTGGTTCATTCATGTCTAGGTAGTTCTAGGTTGACAGTCTATATCAAAAACTTCCCATTGTAAATCTAAAGAGTGTTTCATTCTTATTCATTAAATATCCAACATTTCCAAAAATATATAATGTAGTAACTCTATTTTAAAAATAAAACAGATTGTCAGTGGTGGCAAGACAGGTAAATATATCCTAGCTATTCTCGGGATCTTCGTTTTTCAATAAAAAGGATAAAATATACAATGAAACATTAAAACTAAGTCAAAGAAGAAAAAAATCCAAGACAGATTCTTGGACATAACTGCAGCGAAACCGTTGACTAAAGGCCTCCATAAATCTAAAGAAACAAGGCATGGTATGTCATGACCACACTCAGCAATCTACACAAGTGTCCTTTACTTTTTTTTCCAGCCCTGGAGCTAGCAGAGTAGTGGACAACTGCATGTCCTCCTCCAACTTCAGCTCTTCTTCCAACTTTCGAACTTGAGCTACAGCCTCTAGTCGGGCATTTGCTTCCTTTCTTTGCCACAATGTGCTACATTCAGTTTCTCAAACGCTTTTAAGCAGCTGACAGTTTTTGAGGAATTCCCAGACTCATGTGGTGGTTCACAGCATCTGACACACTGGCCACCTCTCCCCAGGAAGAAGTCTGTGGCCCACGGCCCATTTCTTCCATCTCTTGGCTGGCTCACCCTCCGTCAGTTTGCAAACTGGCCCTCATACCCAGAAGGGATGAAGAGAGATAAGAAAGAGGAAGAGGATTCAAGATCGATAGGTTGGTGGTATAATAAACAAGAGAACATAAGTACAAGGTGTGTTTTGCACAGCTATAAGGTGCAGAGATCTCCACTACTGCCCACCAAATCTTCAAAGTCGTGCGTGTAGAGGCTGTTACTGGATTCAGGCACGTATTTAGTCCAATAGCCTCATACAACTTACTCTTTCAGGGCTACAGCCTTGAAAATGACTCCCACTACGGGAATGATCAACAGAACATACATTCTAAGGACAAGGAAGGGATGAGAGTCTCTGATTGTTGGCGTCTAGCTTGTAGATCAGCTGGAGATCGTGTCCTGTTGATGGCCTCCTTCGATAACTGCATTCCATAAATAATTTGGGAAAGATTACTTCTTTACAATGTTGACTATTCTCAGTCAGGTACATGAAATGGCCTTCATTTACGCGAATGTACTTTTATGTCCTTCAATAAAATATTCTAGTTTCCTTATATAGGAAAAGTAGACATGATAACTGAAAGAAACGTCATGGTTTGAGGTTATTATTGCAAAAGTTTTAAGTCCTATATAACTCCATAGATTTTGAAGGCATCATTGTGTTACAGCATGGCACAATAATTAACATTTACTATTATCTACAATGAATGAAGCAGTTTTTCTGTTGAGTCTCCCCGTGTTGGTAGATACAGATCATTGGAAGGGGAAAAGGTGCAGAAAATAAGGTTAGAGCTTAAGGAATTGTGTGAAGTGGGGTCATAATAATTGGCTCTTCTACCCTCCTCTACTCCTGTGAATGCACCCAGACTGCAGCCTAGGAAATAGTCTTTAATGAAATTGGGTGATTACCCTGGGAAGGTATAGGTCATTCAGAGTGGACGTTTGGGCTTACTCTGGACTTAGAAATTATACTTGTGCATTCAACACTTGGTAATGAGCCTGAGGTATTTCATGAAATGGTAAAGAATACATAAGATTTTTTGTACATAGGAAGAAAAAGTGTAATGAGAAACTCCAGGAAAAACAAAATCTACATAAGAAATAATGGCTCAAATATGGAACAAACTAAAGCGTGACATGATTATGATCAATTGATGGAAATTTAATTGACTTTGATGCTTGGACATTTAATGCAAGTAAATTTTCGAATGGCAAGTATAGTGACACAAAATTTCATCATCTGTACTTGTGTGCATTTAACAGGGCTTTGTGCATGCGGGTGACATAAACCCAACTTACACTATCTTGAACAAAATGGAATCTATTGACTTATAGAAAGTGCTGGGATAGCTGATTCCTCTTCATCTTGCTTCTGCTTTTATCTGTGTTGCCTTTCATTATAAGGCAAGTTTTTCCATATGGTGAGAAACATAAATAATTGTCAACTGCTCCAGCTTTATAAAATTTTGGGGTTCACCAGAGTTCAGAGAGACACTTTTCTTTGACCATTCAACACATACTGTTTAAGGAAAGACTGGCTCCATAGGTCGAGTGCTGTGATTGGCCAGGCTATTCCTGGCATGGTCACATGTCCCTCCCTGAGATCAGAGCCCCAGGGGAGCTAAATACATATTATTGGTTCTTGTTAAGAAAGCAGAATGTTGTTGCTGGAGGAGGGTCTCTTGAATATCCTGAGCTTTTATTTCTCTCTAACTTCTTTGTTGTAAGTGTGTGCCTTGCTTAATTCCTTTACTTTTGTATTTGAGATTTGTTAATCAATGCATAGAACTCTGTTAATAAAAAGTGAGTAACGATATGAAAAGTGACACTTTTCTTAAGTACTTTTTCTAAAACCACATCAAGCTTATAGCTATACTACATTAAATTGAACCCTTTTAAACAATTCCCCACAGATCCGAATATTCCCTATTGTTTGGTTGTTTGGCATCCTGCAGATGAATAGCATGGTGGAATACTGATTTTCTTTTCATGACATTTTGTAATGTGCAGGAGGCGCAGGTACTTAGGTTATGATTGCAAAAAAAAATGTGGCTTCTTGTTCACTTAGTTTACACTGTGTTTTATGGTCTACAGACAAAAAAGAAAAGCACTGCTATGTTTCCTTGTTGAATCTAAGCCCACATATTATTAAAACATGCTCCTTAATACCTCAATGCGAAATTGCTATTATGAGTAATTTTCGTGGGAGATGTGCGTGGCTGAATGGTTTGCCAAAGCTAATTATTATCCCAAGTTTAGTCCTTTGGTAGAACATGATTTTCTTCATCGTATTTTGTAAATCATCATTGTTAAGATGTTACATAAAGTGGCATCCTACTGTCTTAATATGGACTCTGTGTCCAGCAGGATGATGTGTTCTGAGAATTTTTTGCTTTTCATTAAGAAACAAGAGCACCAATTTCCTCTTGGCTCCACCCACGTTTTGCTACATGTTTTAAATGTGTTGCAGTTTCTGTGCTGGAAAACCTATGCCACATAGCTTTAAGGTTTTGAGAAAACCCAAACACTGAAACCACACCCTGTCAATCTGTTCTAAGCAATACTTATGATGTAGTTTTTAACTTCATTTGATATCACTATCACCATTGCCTAAGCAGAAATTTATGGTGTGCATCTCAAAATCAGTTTTCAAAAATGAAGTGAGGTTAGGTTCCACTTCTAGGTGAGATCATATGGTACTCGTCTTTCACCTAATCAACAAAACAAACAAGCAAGCAAAATATAACCAGAGACACTGAAATAAAGAACAAAATGACAGTAACCAGAGGGGAGGAGGGAGGGGCATAACAGGGGAAAGAAGGGAAAGGGTCATCATGGAACATGTATAAAGGACCCATGGACAAAGCCTAAAGGGGATAAGATTGGGGGTGGGAGGTGAGGGGAAGAGAGGGGGGAAAGCGGAGGCAGGAAAATGGGGACAGCTGTACACGAACAGCAAGAAAGTACGTGCAAAAAAATAAGTAAAGTGTGAACACAAATCTCTCCCTTGAAAGCTTACAGACAATAATGATATTAGTGTCCCTACTGACCATCTAGATGTGTTAGAATAAAATTGTGTTTTGTTAGCAATTTTTAAAATTTCTTGAATATGGGAGCCATTTTTAAGTCTAACGAACTAGATACTATCAACTAAGTATACAATCTCCATATTCTCAAAGATTAAAAACTCAAACCTTCATGATCTCTAAATATTTTAATATAATCCCAAAGGCTTCAAAGCCATATATTTCTTAGAAAATTTGCTGATGATAGGATCAGGCAAAAAGAATGCTGCTCTCAAACTAAAATGATTAAGTACTTCTTCTTCGGAGTAATGCTAGTCATCCACCCATCTTCACAACAGCTTGATGCGTGCTTTTTAAAATGTAATAACCAAACACTTTTGAGAGTGTGGCATCTGATAAAGTTTTTAAATTAAACGTGTGCTACTTTAAAAATTGTTCCCAATCAGAAAATTTTAATGCAGAAACTGTTTTTCACATTTCCTCAAAGGATATTTGAATAGCAAACTAAGTCTCAATGATGACTCAATTTGAAAAAAAATCATTATAATTAAATTCCAGGTTAAATAAACTACATACCTCTGTAGAAATTACTGTAATAAAATTTGAATTATGCTCTTTTTTTATTTTAACAAACCATTTTAATTTTATTAAGCCGCAACCAAAAACTGAAGATCGTGATTAAAGTACCGGCCTCGTTCAAGTTCTAATTTTAGACCAACGGCTCTGCTTCCCCACACATAATTCTAACTGGCTGGCTTTAATTGGGATGTATGTTTGTATTTGACCTGACAGCTCCATGAGATGTAATCCAAGACTTTTAATTACAAGATACTAATTAGTATTGCTACAAGTTCACTATATATTATTTAGGAATACATTATCAATTTTCTTATTCAATGAGACTGAGCAATATAATTGAGCCTTGAGGAAAGACAAGAAGTATTGAATGCGATAGACATATAAATTTCTTATTTTAATTCCCAAGAAAGACTTATGTCTTTTGTTTTCAAATAGCAGTGATAAAACAAATTAGAAAGTGTTATGTATCTTCATTGTTTCTGAAAATGTACTGCAGACTTACGAAACTCCAACGCTGTGCCTGACCCCATGCACCGCTTCCAAAGAAGCTATCACGGGCAACTCTCACAAAAACCTGTTGAGACAGGAGCCACCTGAGGTGAAGAAAATGAGGCTCATCGCTTCAGTTCACCCGGGGTGGGGTAGAACATGGGGCAGCTGCTGTTCGGGAGTGGGCGGTGAGGAGATTGGGAGCCTGATAAAAACGCTCGGTTATCCAAAGTATTTGACTCAAATTAGCTCCCTGGATGGAAACCCAGTGTAGTAGAAATGAGCCCATTTAATCAAAGTAATCAATAGTGAAAGCTAAAGAGAATCACAAAGCATTGTTCAGTTCCGCAAATAATTATTGAGTGAGTCATACATGCCAGGCACCCTGCTAGGTACAGGACTTGCAAAGATGACTAGGCTACCTCCTGCCTTAAAGAAGTAGAAATATCAGAGAGAAAGCGAATACAGAAGCTGATCTGGTTTTAAAAAATGAAAAGCAGTTAGTCATGGGGAAAAAAACTACAGTGGGAAGAGTAGAGCAAGCGGGCAGAGAATTACAGAAGTTTGGTAGTTCTGAGGGAGGCCAAAAATATAGACAGGGAGGAGAAGAAAAGAAGATTAAAGAGACAGCAAATTTACAGATTTTCATGGCTTTCCGGGCTTTGTTAAAAAGTCAAAGAAGACAGGATTCTGAGCAGAAGAGTGAACTGGATGCATAGTTTAGAAATATCATTCAAGTTCTTATAAAGACTGCATTTAGTGAGAAAAGACTGTTGTCTCAGACAAAAGGAGAGAACCAATTCAATGAGAGCAGAGATGGAAGAAAATACACATACATATTAATACATACAGTTATATTTCCTTGCTGCCATTTGATTTTTTATTACAGAACCTCGATGTCTGATTGACATGGAATATTAAGATTAGAAGGTCATTTCAAATGACATTCAAACCTGTGTGAGTTACCTGAAGCCTTTTAGAGTTTCTCTGAAGCACTTAAATGTAAACAAAAATATAAAGACTAATTTATTTGTGAAAACCCTTGGATTGAAAAGCTATTGTGGACTTTTGTCCTAGGGTTAATATAAAAAATCCTAGCCAAGCTCATGCATAATCTTTCTGCTTTGTTCCCATGTGTCTATTTTGTCCCCACTGACTGTCGGCATTGTATTCAGAGACCTCTGTCTTGATTCATAAAACCACATGAATTGAAATGCAACGCATGCCAGCACTGTAGCTCAATTTACAGGGCTGCTATGCTACTGAGGCAGTGACTTCCTAAGTTCCATGCATGGTAATCTTGTGATTTGGATTCAGTCCCAGCAGAACTGAAGGTCTGTTCCTCGATTAATTCAACTGTCCGGAGTACTAGACAATCCACGGGCTGTGTCCACTTAGTTCTTGTAAATCACTTCCCTCACAGCCTTTCAGTTCATCATTCATGATTTGTACACAGTAGAAAATCTTCCCAAACACTTTTCTTTTGTGATTGCACTGGTCATTGTCTGAAAAGAGAAGACTCTGATTGTTCCCTTTTGATAATTTACATTTTCATTCTAGTTCCAAAACAGCTGGCCCCTGCTTGGAGAAATGGCACAATAAATACTTTGAGCACACCCCTTTCTTCTTCCTTTCCTTTCCAAAGCCTCCTGTCTTCCAAATGTCTTACATAAAATGTGTTCTCAGACCATTTAAATGAGTATGTGTAGATCTGCAATTGATAAAATTTAAATGATTTATAAGAAGCACTTTATGCATAAAGCTGATAAAGACTTACAAAACATGCTATCCCACATATTAGTGAATATAATATTTTATTGTCTTTCTATTGCAAAATATTTTTTTCAAACACAGTTCTTTTTCCTTTTTAGAAGCCACACCCACTACATGATGGGCAAGTATCTTCCAAGTGCACAGATTCGCATCCATCTTTTCCCAAAGCCCCACCTCAGTCTCACCTTCCCAATGGTTCTGATTATTTGTGCCACTCATTTTAACACAAAACCAGGCTCTGACTCGGGGTTTTATTAAGGCACTCACCTATGTGTTTCCTCCCTCGAGTACTTTTATACAGTCAATTAGTGATAAAAATGATCATTTATAGCATGTCTAGTTATTCAAAAGATGTGAGACAGCTGTCTTCCCCAATTCCATAACTAGCTACTGGAGAGTAAGGGTGAAATCCTGTGTTTCCTTCTTACTGCTAACATGGCTTTTCACAGAAGGGAGCTCATAACTGGTTCTTAATAACATTTGCTCGAGATAAAATAGGTGTGTTCACAAAGGTAGAATTGTTTCTCTAAATGGTGCCTCCTAATTCCAGATACGAGAAAACGTATCCGTTCAGCAGTCCAATCACTGGAATCTCTGCTGGGTGAACAGCCAGCAAACATTGGCAAACTGATTTGTGCAAATGTGAATTAACGCAATGCAGTTCCAATGAATAACAGAAAGTGAAGCAGTCCTGGAGGTGATAAAATATAGCCCCTCATGGTGTAGATTAGGAAACTGAGACACAGATAGTCAGATGACTTTCCCAATGCCTCAAAAAAGAGAGTAGTACACAAGCAATAAAGCTTTCTGTGTCACAAACAAAGACAAAGAGTGAGTATTTTAGACAAATGGGATTTGTTTTTTTTTTAATAGAGAAAGGGATGTTTCTCATTCCTTCAGATCTTACCACCACCCTCCAAAAAATTATCATTTACTTTTTGGTATACACGTAAGCCCAAACAAGTCTTATTAAATTGTGGTGGATTCTTAACTAGTTTCTCTAAAAACCACCCATTCATTCAAAAAGTATTTATCAGCACTCCCTTCACCCACGTAATTTTTGGCAATAGATGTATCTTATAGATGCTGTAAAAACAGGCAAATAAAAATTATATAGTGACTAAAGTATCATACTCTCTACTTTAAAAATGAGACTACTGAATTTTTCAAAGATATCTATTTAAAATGTAAACTATTCCATGAAAAGGTATACAGCTTACATACAATGATATAGACAGACAAATCTAAACACAATGTAATGGAATAGTTTTTAATTTAACATGATAAAATTACTGCGTAGGCTATAATAAACAATAAAATAAAGGAGTCTGGAAGATATCATTCTCATTTACCTCCTCTTACAAATACATTCAGCACAGTTCCCTTGTCTACGAGGTGATTTAGCATTGACTTAAAATTTTGTGAGTTGTTCAGCTTTATGTCCAGAAGGGCTAGTTACTTAATTTCAAGCTGTTTAAGAATGGCTGACACGACCCATAGATAACGTGTGTTTACATCTGCCAGTGTTGCTTTTCTACAGAACTACAATTGTGGCATGTAGAGCATTTTATTTACTCTTTCATTTCCTGAGAGAAAATAAATCATCCCCAATGACAGCTCTAATCTAACTTCCAGGTTCTTAGATTTAAAACAAAACAAAATATTTGTGAGATCTTTTGGCAACTATCCTCATTTTAAAGATAATAAAATGAAGGCCAAGGAGGTCATAGATTTTTATTTTTTGGTACATCCTTTATGAGTCTGTGTAGACAAGAGTCCTTTTGTAAATCCTATGCACTCACACACACACACACACACACACGGAATCTTATTTGAAGGAATATGGGTTTGCATGAATGTGGACGTCAGCAGTCTCAGGTAGTTGTGGAACTAGGTCATCAGGTGTGACGTCTTCCACATGACACACCAGAGCAGTGATGATGCGGGCTTGCAGAAATAGCACCGCAAAGTTAGAGTTATACAAAGTGACCACACTGTGATTCCCCTCTCTTCTCCATTTCTTCCTCTCTAACCTCAGAAATGGAGAAGAAACCTTTATAGACCTTCAATAATGAGTCACCCTAATGTCCACATGCAATTTCAAATATTTAGCTTCTAAATTTTATCAACCTAAGTAGTGACAGAGTAAAACTCAGTAAACTATATGGAAGTGTAAAATGAATTTCTCATTAGATTGTTACAGGTTTTTCCAAAAGGGGTCCATTTCTGTTCTGTCATTTATAACTAATTGTATACCATAGTTATCTCAAATCTGAAATACTGCTTCTGTGTTAACTGCATCCTGTCTTGGGGATAGATGCACACCTGGATTTTATGAAGATGCTGTATAATAGTAAATCTGACCAGAGATTTTCAACTCTCTGAGCAGAGTGCTGTGTGATCACAAGGCTAATTTTCACTCCATTTTGAGGTCTCTGACATAAGTCCAGAAATGGCCTATGCCATGCCGCCTAGGACAACAGGCACTTTTCTGAGCAGGAGCAATTTCAAACATGCCTCGGTCTGAACCAGGGCTCCTCAGCTCACTGATGGAAGTAGGTTCTCCACAGACACTTTCTCTGCCAGCCTAAGGACCTCTGAGTTGCATAATAACTGGGAAGAGACCATTGCAGCTGTGTAGTTGTTCTATAATATATTTTCCTCAACTTCTTGCTAGAAAGGGGATGCTGAATAAATTCAGGTAAGTTATCCCTACAATGAACTGTATTTTATCACAACATATAAAATCATGGTTATTTCATATGTTGCAAAGTCTCTGGAGGTTGCTCTTATGTTTTTGACATGTTCTGTATACGTGAAAAATAACTCCACATAATACAGAAATGCCAAGCCATTGTAACCTTGAAATAGTTATTTTAAGATAATAAAGAGGATGTTCTCAAAGTTAAATATGCACACTCAATCTATATCCTCCTTTTCAAATCTGCTTTCCCAAACAGCTGATATCTACAATGAAATGTGATTTTTTTTTTTGCCATGGAAAATTCAAATCGAATTTGCTTTAAGAAAATATGATGCCATCTTTTCATCATGACTAATTTAGTACTATTTAGCATGACTCTCTTGCTCATATTTGAGACATGCGGTATATTTCACTAAAGTAAAATTAGTACTTAATCATGCCCATTATGATCACTGTACCTGAGCAATGATAGCTACTGAAACCTGTCTGTACGTGTTTGGAAGGCCTATCACCCCCTATTTTGTCTACGTTCTAGTCTGACTGAAATGCCACGTATCATTTCCAATGTTCTGGGACACTAAACCATACAAAACAATTACAGGGTGACAACCAGTAATCTAAAACACAAGTACCGATAAAGTGGAATAAAGCACTAATTATCTAACTACCAGGGGCTTTCTAACTTATCTTTTTTTTTGTATGGTATTCTTCTGTCTATTTTTCCTAACTTTTAAAGAAGAACATTGCCATTTCCAATGCCATGGCCCTTGATTATGATAAGAATCATTACCAAGTCATACTGAATTGGCAACATTTTTCAGGGTAATGGTCACCTGAAGAGCTCTCTTGTCCTTTGTATCATTCCTATAAGGTCAAACTAATACTCTCAAATTAATTTAATGAGAGTCACAATCAGTCTAACTATTTCATTCCAATGCATTAACAAGACCTAATATTAAAATCAGAAGGCAAAAGTACATGAAGAGTATATATTTAAAAAAAAACAAAACAAAACCCTCAAAACTCATAATACATACACCATGAATACCAGATTTCACTCTGCAGTGAGAAAACCTCATGTAATATTCTGAAGAGAAAGAGAACAGTGTTTAAATATCTGAATTCTAATCCCCCAAATATCCCCGGGTCATGTACTCATAAAAGACGAGCATCTGGGTTTTAGCAGTTTCTTACCAGACCACTGAGGTCCTGAGGGATGAAAAATTCTTCGAGAGGCATTTGTGACAACAACCACAGAGAAAGGTTCAGAAGCAACAAACCCATGTCATTTTCTTAAGGGCGAGGGTAATAGACCTGATTAATGTTTTCTAACAGCATATTCACACAAAAGGTACAGTTTATTCCTGAGAAAAGAATCCCAGTTGTGGAAACAATAACAAAAGCAATGCCATCTGTCCTGATTTAACAGCAGAACGTGGCTGAACTGCCACCCCCTTTACTCCTGGAAAGTAGGAATTCTCCAATCACAGACGTCAATTAAAAGTGCATCTCTAGTGAAAACATAAAATTCAGGTTTATTTATAGACTACCTTGCTCTAAAAAAAAAACACAAGACAAACAGAAATCATAACACGATAAAGCATGAAAAAGTCAGTATGTGAAATATGTACCACTTGTTCTGCACAGTTACTTAAAGTGGGATACAATTTTATTCTGAGTTTACTAGAGGCCAAGAAAAAAATTAAAACACATGCAGCGCCTACATGGTAAGACCAAGCCAGTGGTTTAAGACAAGGTCTCCAGTTTCTAATGTGCTCTGATGTGAGAAAGATCTAAAGAGTCCCTGCATAGGTTGTCTTAAAGGGAAATATAGAACACTCGTCCTTACATAGTCTTCATGTACTTATGACCTCTTGAAAGTGTGGTATGGTTACTATGATTTCAAAAACATTTTCTAGACTCATGTTCAACCATGACAATATGTGCCAGGTGTTGGCAAACTCCAGGCCACAGATCAAGTGGGCCTGTCACCTGCTTTTGTAAATAAAGTTTTATTGGAACACTGCAATACCTATTGTTTACATATTGTTTATGGCTGCATTCTTGCTACAAGAGCAGAAGAGAATAATTATGACAGACTGTATGTAGCCCACAAAGCCTAAAAAGATTTTCTATCTGGCCCCTTACAGTATGGCTTTGCCAACCCCTGCCATAGGATATAAGTTATGAAAATATTAAACATGTTTACAATGCAAATATTTAAAATCAAATACATATCTGGCAAAAATGTGTTTGTAGTTTTTTTTCAAGAAAATCTGCATTTACTTAGATGTACACACACATTGATTTTCAATAAGTGTTCACACAATTAATTTGTGAAGTCATGTAGTATATTTCCAATATGGCCTAGCAATCAGAGAAGTTGAACTGAAACTCGCCCTTATTGCTTTGTCCTCCAAAGCCAACGTCCTTTTAAAAATACTTATCGTGCACACAAGTGACATAACCCCAATAGGAACGCATGCTCCTCACTGACTGCTGTTCTTCATTGATTCTAACTCTTGGCTCTCTCAAGTCCGTCTTCCTGAAAGTGTCAGAATCGGACTCCCTCAATCGACCATCTCTATCAATGTCTCCCACCTCCATTCTTCGGTATTGATATTTTCTGAATCGTTGGTGAAAACATCTGCAACCACAGCTCCCAAACAAAACCCTCACTCTCCTACTCTAAACAGGTTGATGTCTCTATGCTGCACCACATGCAGAAATTCTAGACCTGCCACTAAGTCCCCTCAAACTGGTCTTACAAATTTGTCACGCATTCCTCATGCCATTCCCCAGGTCAAAATCCTGCACCGACTACAATGGACTTATGATAAAACCTAAACTGCTAATCGCAGTATTTAACGACCTCTAAAATACAGGACCATCCACCCATCCCACTCTTCTCCAAAAGAGATCGTCCTTTGCAAGCCCTCTGGTATGCCCTGCTCAGGGCACCTCAGTGCTTTTGCTCTTGTTATTGTCCTAACTGGGTGCTTTTCCAAATGCAGCCACTCATGCAGCCTTCCCCATGTCCTGCTTCCCACCTGAAGTCTTTAGCTTCTGCACACAGCAATATAGCTCCCTCCACTGAATCTGCACGGCACTATTAGCAAGTCTGTAGGATACACTCTTCCAAGATCATCATGCGATTGGATAAACTCACTTGCTAATTTCTCGGGAGATGTAGGCCACTGCCCTAAGAAACAAAGATGTGTTACTCTGTTACGTCATGTATTTGTACATGTCAGTACCTTGTTGGTTGTTGCTTGGGACCTGGCCTTGTTTACAACTGAAGCTGTTGTGGGGAAAGGGCCAAAGAACACATTCACATTGAAACTGCAATGGTGCCTGTGAATACTTTCCTCAAAGATTTGTACTTTTCTGTTTAGATTTGTTTTTTTTTTTTATTTCAGATACGAAAAGGCTACAAGGGGTTAAAATTACTTATACATGTAATTCTCCATTATCTAAAGAAAATGACCCGCTTCAGGTTGTCTGTGTTCAGACCAAGTTAACAAAAGTCTGATCTTGTATCATGGACTTCTGATTTTCTAAATCATTTCTCTCTTGTGATTTAACATTTTAGTGAATAAGATACAGATATGGCTACAGGGATTTAGAAGATATAATTAATCTTTGAAAGCTTTTATGAGATTTTCATAAAAGTTCTCCTCCTACTAGAAAAATCAGAATACACTGTAAGCCAAATAAAACCAAAGCCCCTTACCATGGTCAAGAGGAAGGCCGTGGCCTGCTACCTGCCTTCTGCTCTGACCGACTGGCCTGTACCCGCTATCACATTCATTAGACTCCAGTGCCATTGGCCTTGTATTTGTTTCTCAAATACTCCAGGCTTGATCCTGCTTTTGCGATTCCCTGTGGCTTGAAAATTCCTCCCCTGGATATTCCTATGCCTGACTACTTATCATTACTCATGTCTCTAATGGCAGCCCAGATAAGCTCTATTGTATGGTTTTGTTTCCTATTCTTTATAGCATTTTCTCCATCTGAAATGTACATTCCTTTATTGGTTTACTTGTTAATTTCTGTCTTCTGCTACCAGAATATAAGCTCACTAAGGGCAGGAATGTATATGGTTTATCTCAACATCATACACATTCAAAAAAGATTCTGCTGTATAGTAAAGATCCAATAACTTTTTAAGTAAATAATTGAACGATTTGTAGACCATGATATTAGAAATACTTAGGGCTCACTAGCCTGATATTTAGGTGGAAGACAGACAGAAGGCGAATCTTTCACAAGAACATCGTTTACTAAAAGGTATTATTTTAATTCTTTATAGATCACTTAGATTTTCAGACTCTCTAATTCAATAAATCACATCTAAGAAAAAGAACACGGACTATCTGATTTAGAAAGATCTGCTTTTGTAAGTGTAGATTTTTGATGCAATTAAGATGGCATTTTCCCCCCTGTATTTATGGCTCAAAGTAAAGACACTTTGGGGGAAGACAACGTGCACAGCCCGTTCTTTCCCAAGTGTGCATGGCAACTATTTAGAAACTCTGTTCCCTCTACTCGGTGACAAAAGAGTGCTCCAGTTCTGATGGGTGATTAAACATGTCCCTCACACATTCAGAACATAACACAGACCTCAGAATGTCATCTCTAACGTCCTCTAATAGAAGAGTGACGTTAGCGTTCCTCCATTCCCTAGATAGTGGCAGAGTTTCCGTTTTCACTGACTAGGAACACATTTCGCTTTAAATATTTAAGCATGGTTTCTGCTTAATTTCTTTCCTCCAAGCCACTCTTCATGCCTCTCAAATACTTGTCAACTTAAGACTCTACAAAGGCCTAAGCAGCCTGGGTGCAGGTAAAGCTCCACTCAGCACAGCAGCCATGGAAATGCCTATCATTTAAATGACTGTCTCCTTGGAAGAAGCGAAAACAACAACAACAACAACAGAGGGAGGCAGAGAAACAGGGAGACTGGCGGGAGTAGGAACGTAAGAGGAAGCGGGCACCCACAGAGGCCTGCAGCTTGTCTAGCTTAGTTCCTTTTAGCTAAAAAGGTTACAGCTGAGGGATACACAAAAGGAAAGCTATTTCCGAGGACATTTCATGGTTCTATAGGTCAGAAAAAAGTTTTAACCTGGCTATTTTTGTTGGATTCCCCTTGTACATAGAGCCAAGTTTAAACACGGATGCAGTCAATCTGGAGGCACCAGTATGGACAGTTCAAGTTCAAAACAAAATGAAAGCTCCTTTGCTTTCCAAGTACCTTGAGTCTGGGCACACATCCCCAAAGAGTTTAAACCTCTAGCCTAAGAGATCCAAACCACAGGAACGGCCCTGGAGCCAAAGCCTTGTCAGCATTCCCAGGATCGGGTTTAGTCTCACCACTTTCGGTAGTGTGGCTGGCACGTAGCTGGTTGGAATGGTTTTAGAATTGAGTCCCTCCCTCTTTTATATTCATGCGAAAGTCACAGGTGAGTCACCTCACCCTACCCTTAGCTCAGGACGAGGAATATAATCAGCATTGGAGCAGAATCAAAGTCAAATGGTTCTTCACTGCCACCCCTACCCAAGAGCTAAATGTAGGTATAAACTTAAGGATAAAAACAAGGTAATAACGTTTCTTCCTGAATTTAGAAAGGCCTTCTAGAGAAAGGAAGCATGATCAAAGACTGGAAATGCCAAAAAAAAAGTATTCAATGCTAGAGGATTTAAAAGTCAAGATCAAAGAAAAGACCAAGAGGGATGGAGCTAAGGAGGAGGAGAAGGCAGCATCACACTGCATGTTAAACAAGAGATAAATATCATAGAAAATAAATTTCATAGAAAAATAGCAGGCTATAGTTGCATTTTCTAATGATTACTAACTTTTTCTTTCTTTGCCAATACAAAAGGAGCAAAAGGAGCAAAGGAAGGAAGAGAAAAAGGTGAGAGGGAGGAAAGAAGAAGAGAAAAGAAGGGCCAGGATAAATCAGTCTGCATAATCTTACAAGTAAAATTGTTTTTTCTAAAAAGCTAAGGCTATACTTTCAGGAATCATTTCTACAGCTCGTTACTAAAAAGCTTATTAACATAACAAAAAGCAAAAATATATAGAAATGTGCCCATTTTGGTGTGTTTTAATGAAAAACAAATTGTTTAAACATTCCCAAAGTCCACAATATAAACTGAACATCCAACCAAAAGAGGAAATCGTGAGCTCTTATTTTGCCTAAATTTCCACAGGATTTCACTAAAATGTGTAAGTAAGCTGTAATACTCAAAGGAAAGATTGTCTCTCTTGAGCAGGAAAAAAATAAGTTCAAAGATTAGATCCGAAGTGTTTTTCATTAAAAGTCAACTAGTTGTACCCATATTGTTTTAAAATTTTAATTCACTGCAGAATTGCTTCCAAGAAGAATTCTTAATAAATTGTACAAGGAAACACCTACGACCATTGGTTCAAAAAGTAATGACAAGGGAGGGATATGCACAAACGATTAGGTTGAGTTAGAAAAACAAAACAGATGTCTTCCCTCTCCACCCACTTAGATGAGACTCGTCTCCACCCTAAGTGGACAATTAGCAGCAGCTGAGAATTTGCTTTTGCTCATCATCTCCCACTACCCTCATCCACCCACCCAAAACTTTCCCACAGACCCTCTCCCTTGATTTTGGCCCTTTCTATACCACTTCTTTGTAGTTCTTTAACCACTCTGATGCCTGGAATCAATTCCTGGGACTGATACGTCCTTGAGAATATCAAAAGTTATTTCTCCAAAATACCCTGAGTTGGAATTTTCATGTGCTAGCCAGCATTTAATGACATGTTCTACAGCTGACTGCAGCATTTGAGAGATGGTTGGTGCTTGCATTACATATGCATATATGGAAATGTACACTCAAAGAAAGTTAGAGTTTATCATTCCCTGATTTAAATGTATATGTGTGCCCTGGATGGTGTAGCTCAGTGGATTGAGCACAGGCCTGTGAACCAAAGGATTGCGGTTCAATTCCCAGTCAGGGCACATGCCTGGGTTGCAGGCCAGTTCCCAGCAGGGGACACACAAGAGGCAACCATACATTGATATTTCTTCCCTTCCCCTTTAAAGATAAATAAATAAAATCTTTAAAAAATAAATAAATAAGTAAATGTATATATGTGAAATAAAGAAGTTAGGCATACCTTAGGACATTTTTTATTTTTTATTTTTCCGATTATTTATTTATTTTTGGAGAGACAGGGAGGGAGGGAGAAAGAGTGGGAGAGAAACACTGAAGTGCGAGAGACACACTGACTAGCAGTCTCTCACATGCTCCCAACAGGGGACCTGGCCCGCAACCCAGGCATGTGCCCTGACCGAGAATTGAACTGGTGACCTTTTGCTTCGCAGGCCGGAGCTCAACCCACTGAGCCACACCAGCCAGGGCACAAGTTAGGATTTTTATATAACTTAGGCAATGCATAAAAGCCTGCCTTTGAGGCCCTAAAACATTATCTCCACGTCTGAGGACAGTCCCTTGCACTGAGAGTAGTATCTATAAAACAATAGCTACTCGGTGAATGCTACTTCTTATAAAACAATCAAACCCTTCTAACTTTATTGGTAAATTCCCTCATTTTGTAAATTTCTATTTTTACTATGCTTTTTGTGATGTTAACAAGCCTTTTAGAAAAAATCATTTTACTTATAAGGTCATATAGCTTGAGAGAATTAAAGTAGCAAAAAGAATTCACATATATGAGAGAATCAGATATGACTCAAAGACCTTAACTGCATCAACTCACGTCTGTATCAGAGATAAAAGTATATGACTACTTCAGAATGTTATCAGATTTATGCACTTACTAATGACTTACCTAAATGGCTACTTTTAGCATTAAGGAGTATAGTATTGAGGTGGAGGTAGTGTTACCATCTACTGTAAATGTTACGTAAGATCGTTTATCTTAATCTGTCCAAAGGAAATGAAGCATTAAAACAATTCATTAATCAGAGTAATCAACTTGAATAGTAAAATCCTCAAGTTGGTTTCATCTGGTCCATTTCACGTGGATATCAATGAATAATTACATATTTTATGTATACTTCTAAGCACTTATAATAATCATTTAATTTTAAAGTCCGACTGCACAACTAAAGTTCTCAAAAATCACAGCAGTCCAGTCTGGTATCTAGTTGCCAATAAAATCCAACAGTAAATATGTATTTTAAGAAAGCACACAAAAATACACCAAACGAAATTTTCCTTCCTTCTCGCTCCTGATATTTGGAAAATTCACAAATTGATTTAAGTCAAACGTGGTAAAGGAATGAAATTTTTCTTTCGGGCTTAGAGGATTCTGTGCCAAGTTTCATTTTTGGCTGTATATTTTTGACCAAGTTCAAGAGCCCCGAAAAGAAGTACACAAAAGAGAAAATATCCCTTTAACCTCAGGAGAGCAGCATTCCTAGAGGCTGCTATGGGAAGAGTAGGGCTATTGCTGGGAGATGGGTGTGCTCCTGGTGTTTGGTTTCCACTGAGAGGATGCCTTGCTCTCTCAATGAATCTGAAGTAGCTACGATGATGAGGTAATGGCTGTGCCAGTTTCACTGGGTCATACTCTCTCAGCACATTCTTTCTCTTTCTCCTCCCTGAGAAGGTGCTGTAAACAAGTCATCCCAAGAGAGTTGCTGTAGAGAATGAACAAATCCTAAACTTGAAATTCCTGAGAACACTGACACTGTTTGTGGTAGTCTAAACATAACCAGGAGCTTAAAGCAGCACAGGCAGCCAGAAAGAAACAGGTTATTGGACAAGAAGATGGGGGGGGGGGGGATAGGAGGGGAAACAAAGAAAATAAAAATTAATATGATCCAAATACTATTTTTTTAAAAGAGGCTCAATTTTTAAATTGCTTAGATCACCAGATTCAAGCAATTTTCTACTTATGAGGTTTAAAAAAAACTTTCAGAAATTAAATATTATAGCAGACTGTGAAATATGACAAATTAAAATTAAGTCAAGCATGTACCACTGATCCTAAAGGCACAATAGTTCTGATAACATGCAGATCATGAATATGGACGTAAACCTATGATAATTGGGTAAAATTAGCAGAAATTTATGTTAAAATACACACACAAATATAATATTCTTTACTGAAAGCAAAGAAATGCCTTTCATCTTCTCTTGGTAGGAGGATGCTTTCGGCCATGAAGTGGGACGGGTGACTGAGAGACCCACGATTTACAAATTCATAAAGATTTCTACCAAAATACAGAGATGCCTATTGCCCTGTTAAAGGGTGCTTTGTGCCACAGTCAGGCCAAAGAATGTAACCTTCCTCTTGGGCATTCTAAAGAGCTTTTATTTATTTAATCTACTTCATTGCCCAAACAAATTATACCTGCACACAGTAAAATGAAAGGGTGACAGAGCCACGCTTTATACTGGGCCATACCTGCAGCTCAAGCATGGGGCATTTTGCATAATACGGCTCACATAAAAGGCTTTGTTCTCCATCGCCTCACTGCGGCTGCAAACCTCAATTTCACTTTGTCGTCACTGCCTCTCCCAGAGCGATCATTTTTAAATAAATAATACCTTTAGCACTGAAGTTAGTCCCTTACCAGCATGTATCAATCCCTCTGGCTCACACTCAAGATTATATACCACCACCAATATATTTTTTGTTTTGCACTACAGATTTCATTTACACCATAATTCCCAAACCCCAAAAGGTACATTTTAAAAGATTTGTCTTTGACATATCCACTCTCTTTTGTAATATCATGTATATAGAGTATTACATATATGTATGTGTATATGTGTGTGGTGTGCATAAGCACACACATGTGCATGAGTGTGTATGTATATGCATTTAAACAAAAACCTGTCACATTGTGTCAGTTTTAAAGAGTCTATGTACTCAGGTTACAAACAAGCTTGTTGCTAATGAAAGCTTTTTATTTCCTGACAGAATTTTGAAGCCCCAACACCAGGCAATATAACATCAGTTTCTAGTCTGCAAGAATGTTTTTTTCTGACCTATATGCTTTACTACCCCCATCCACCCACCCAAACACACACCTCCCCACTCCTCTAAAAAACACTTTCTTTATATGTCCATCCTTAAACAAAAGAAGTTGGGGAAGGAAGGAACCCCACATGCAGCCCCAAAAAAGGACTTTAAAAGAACAAAAATGAAAGAATAGATGTACTGTAGATGGAGCTTTCCACCCATTCCATAGCAGTTTAAAAAGGAAGACTATGTGGATGCTCAAGCTCATCCAGGGTGTGTGTCCCGCCCTGCAACCCGACCAGACACTGATTTTTCATTTTCTTAAAATTATAAATATTTATCAATCTTCCTTTTCAGCTGTTTCTGGAAGAATAACAGGGAAAATGACTTCAAATGGACCAGGCTCCTCACTCAGTCCTCTTTGTGCATTCTCTGCAGCTGGATGGACGAAACAATCCCTTACCTCGAAATCCTTTTTTCCCCATTATCTTTTTATAAGTCACACCTCATCTTTCTACACTCAGGTAATACTAGCTCTCAAGATAGGTATCCTAACACGATGTAAATTTCCGGGCGTTTCACAGTGGTACCTACGAAGATCGCCCACTCTTCTGCCAATCGAGGGCCCAGGTAACAGAGGCCGGTTCCCTGCTCCATAGTGACACCTGGACCGGCCAGGCCTGCAGCCACCGCCAGGTGGGAGAGACAGCTCAGCCAACCCGTGCAGGCTCCCAAGGCACGCGGGTGAGACACCCCCTTGCCCACTCTCACCCCATTCCTGGCCGAGGCTCCCTCCACGCGGGGAACGAGGCAGTAGAGGCACCTTATACAGAACCAGAGGTGGGGACGGCTCTTACCTGTGCGCTGACACTGGATGCACCCACTGTTGACGCTGCTGCTGCTCACGGCCTGAGGACCTAATGCCCTCCGGAGGAGAGCAGCGGGAGACGGGGCAGAGGAAGGAGGAGGAGGTGGAAAAGATGAAGAAAGGAGCGGAAAGGAAGAAAAGAAAAAGGAGGAGGAGGGGGAGGAAGATGCTGCTGCTGCTGCCACTGCCGCCGCCGTCCCAGCCCGGGAGCCCGCACAGCCCCAGCGTCCAGCCCAGTCTGAGCGCTGCCCCCGCCTCCCGCACCAGGCGGCTGCCAGCCCCGCCCCTCCTGTCCGCCCCGCTGTAGTCCCGCCCGACTCTGCCACCGCCGCAGTGTCCGGGAGGGGGAGCGTGGCTGCCACGCCCCCTGCCGCAGCCAGCCCGCCGCCCTGCGGGAGCCAGGAGGGTGGCAGCTTCACAGCGCTTGCCAAGCTACGTCCATATGCAGTCCTGGGGAGGGGGGGCGCGAGAGGGGGACCCTTCTAGAGAATTTCCCCTTCACCACCACCAGGAAAGGGACACCTTTGGGACGGAGGCCCCCAGAGGACCTTCTTCACCCACATCCTTAGGGAAGTAGCTTTAGGGTCCCCCACAGACACCTCTCCTTTCCTTTCTGTGTCACCGTGGGGCAGGGGCTCCTGTCACCCCTCTGTGGACAAGGCTCACTGGCCTTGCCTCTACAAAGCTAACAACAGTTGCATCCAAAAACGACAGATGAAAATTGGGGAAACAGGAGAAAAGAGAACACCTGAAAGACCAATAGCTGAGGGTGTAGAAAATTCTAGACCTAGTTCTGACCACTCACCAGACTCATTCATTTATTTATCCATTCAACAAATGTTAATTGTAATCGATTATGTATCAGGCCTTGTTCTAGGCACTATGGAAACATCTGTAAATGAAAGAGAACACCTCCCCCCAAACAAACAAACTACTGCATTCATGGACCTTGCAGTCCCAAGAGCCAGCCGGATGCATGATACAGAGGCAGCTCCCTTTCATCTAACTCTCAGTGTCTGCCTGTGTCGAATGAAGATTTACCAAAATGTCAGCCCTGCCCGCTGCATGTTTACTATGGTGATATCATTAGACAGCAAGGAAGAGTGTGAAAAATATGAAGAGTGATACAAATGCCGTAGAGAGCATGGAAAATGTTGACTTTGAAATGTCTTTAAGAAAATCATCTCTTAAAAACACTTGAAAGTGAACTGAGAAAACAGATGATTCTTTACCATGGAATGTTCAGATGAGAAAATAGCACTTTACTGTAGGGACGAGAGGTGAAATGTAACTTAGAATTGCTTCAGACTGAGTACTGCTTCTGTGGTTGGCCAAGATCGTGAGGTGTGGCTTGTCTAGCTTCAACAGTGCTAATGAAATAGCAGTAATATTTTGGTTTCGTCCCCGAAAGCAGCCATGGAATCATAGAACCATTAAACATGAGAGTTGTTTTCTCGGGCACTTGCTCCAATTTCCTCAATTTTCACATGGAAAAAGACATGCAATCATGGGATTAGAGACTATAACAGCGAGATCTGAAACCTTGCATCCAGAGTCACACCCCACGCTCTGTGTATGTTATTCCCCTCCACCCCACTTTATCCCCTTTCCCTGGGACCCTTTCAGGGAGATTGGAAGTATCAGGGCACACCCAAGTAGCAGGGAGGTTGGAGGACCCGGGGCTCTTCCTCAGGAGGTGTTAGGAGACTATGAAATGACATATAGTATACAGATGGAAGGAAGAATAAAAGTCCTGCTGGAGTCTTAATCACTGACATTCAAGACCTGGCATGCTGCGGCAGATACTCATTGAAAGTATCTCTCCAAACCTATCTAGTCAATTATTGAGTGTTTCTCAGTTTCTATTAATTTCGTGCTATTTGACACAAGAACTAGATTCCAAAAGGAAAGTGCTCCTTCCTTCACTTCAGGTGGAATTTCCCTGGGACTGCATCAACTCCGAGCTTTAAGGTGGACAGACACAAATTCAGGCACTGAACACCAGCCTGCCCGTCCTCACTGTCTGCAAACTGCAATACTGTTTTGATTATTCTAGGTTTATAGTTAGTCTTAAAATCAGGTAGTGCAACTCCCACAGTCTTATTCTTTTTCAAAATTCTTTTGAATTGTCAGTCCTTTGCATTTCTATATAAATCGAGGTGCCAACTTGTCCATTTCTATACAAGGCTGTTTTTAAATTAAAATTGTGTTGAATTTGTAGATCAATTTTTGGCAGAATTACCATCTGAACAATATTGAGTCTTCCAATCTGTGAGCATGGTATAGATTTCTATTTATTTAGTCTTCTTGAGGTTTTGTTCATTGTTATTATCAGGCCTTATTTCTCAGGGCAGTTTTATGTTCACAGAAAAATTGAATAGAAAGTATGGAATTTTTGATAGATTTCTTGGTCCCCTGCCCACAGTTTCCCCTGTTACTAACATTTGCATGGATGTATTACATTTGTTATAGTTGGTGAACTGACCTTGAGGTATTTTTATTAATAAAGTCATAGTTTAGTTTAGGTCTCACTCTTGGTGTGGCTTTGAGGGTTTCGATAAATGCATACAGTCATGTATCCACCATTACAGTATTATACAAAATAGTTTCATTGCCCCCCAAATCCCCTGTGCTCTTGTTTCTCCCCTTCTCCTTGTCTTCTCCCTGCCCAGGTATCATATAGTTGAAACTGTACAGTACATAGCCTTTTCAAACTGGTTTCTTTCACTTAGCAGTAAGCATTTGAGATTTCTTCTTTTGATAGCTCATTTCTTTTAATCACTGAAAAATATCTGATTGCATGAATGTGCCAGTTTATTTATCTAATCACCTATTGAAGGATATCTTGCTTGCTTCTAATTTTCGGCAATTGTGAATAAAACTGCTATAAACATTCAAGTTTTTGTATGGACAAATGTTTTCAACTCATTTAGGTAAATACTTAGGAACTATTGCTGGGTTTTATAATAGACTATATTTAGCCTTGTAAGATACTGCCAAACTGCCTTTCAAAGTGGTTGTACTTTTCCACCAGCAATGAATGAAACTTTCTGTTGCTTCATATTCTTGACATCATTTGGTATTGTCAGTGCTACGGAGTTTAGCCTTCCTGATAATTGTATACTTATACCTCATTGCTGTTTTAATTTGCAGTTCCCTAATGACATATGATTTTGAACATTTTTTCATATCTTTATTTGCCACTGGTGTGTCTTCTTGGCACAGTGTCTATTCAGATCCTTGGTTCATTTGTAAAAATTGAGTTGTTTTCTTATTTCAAGTTTGCTGTGTTCCTTGTATATTTTGGTTATAAGCCCTTTATTAAAGATGTGTTTTGCCAATATTTTCTCCCAGCCTCTGGCTTATCATTCCATTTATTTAAGAGTGTCTTTCACAGAGCAGAATTTTTTTAATTTAATGAAGTTCAACTCATCAATTTTTATTTCCTAGATCATGTTTTTGGTATCCTATTTAAAAACTCATTGTCAAACCTAAGGTTACTAGGATTTTTTTTTTCCTATGTTGTCTTTTAAAGTTTAACAGTCTTGTGTTCTACATTGGTCAGGCTGCTAAGATAAAAATACCAAAAACTAGATGGTCTGTAAACAACAAAACTTTATTGTCCACCATTTTGGATGTGGAACATCCAAGAGCATGGCACCGGCAGACGCAGTCTGGTGGGAGCCTGCTTGCTCGTGGATGGCAGCTTCTTATTGTGCCTTCACATGGGGGGTAGGGGGAAGGGAACTTTCTCCACCACTGCTATAAGAGCACAAATCCCATTCATGAAGTCTCCACCCTCATGACATAAGCTCCTCTCCAATCCCCACCTCTCAATACCATCGCATTGGGAATTGGGTTTCAATATATGAATTTTTGGAGGGACACAAATATTCAGTCTATAGCAAGGTCTATTATGCATGTTGAGTTGATTTTTGCGAAAGGTCCATGTCAGTGACTAGATTCATTTTTTGCACGTGTGTGTCCAGTAGTTATACCACCATTTGCTGAAAGACTATCTTTTTCTCCATTGCATTGCCTTTGCTTCTGCAACAAAATTCAATTGACTATATTTGTGCGAGTCTATTTTTGGTCTCCCTATTCTATTCTATGGGTCTCTTTGTCTGTTCCTTGCTAAAGCTACACTGTCTTGATTACTACTGTAGCATTAGAGTAAGTCTCGATATTAGGTAGTGTCAGTCCTCCAAATTTGTTCTCCTTCAATACTGTGTTGGCTGTTCTGGGTCTCTTTTCATTCCATACAAATCTTAGGATAAGTTTGTCCATAGCCACAAAGTAACTTGCTGGGATTTTTGACTGGGATTGCACTGAATCTACAGATCAAGTCAGGAAGAACTGACATCTTCACAATATTGAGTTTTCCTATCCATTTATTTATATCTTCTTTGATTTCCTTAGTGAGAGGGTTTTTTTTTTTAGTTTTAGTCGTTTAGATCTTACATATATTTTGTTAGATTTATACCTAAGTATTTTAGCTTTTTGGTTCTAATGCAAATAGTATGTTTTTAATTTCAAATTCCAATTGCTCATTGGTCTGTATAGGAAACAAATTAACTTTTGTATGCTAACTTTGTATCCTACAACCTAGCAATAATTTCTTATTAATTCCAGGATATTTTGTCTATCTTTTGGGATTTTTTACATACACAATCATGTCATCTGCAAGCATAGAGTTTTATTTACACCTTCCCAATCTGTATATCTTTTATTTTATTTTCTTATCTTATTGCATTAGCGAGGACTTCCAGTACGATATTGATCAGGAGCGATGAAAGAGGATATCTTTGCTTTGTTCCCAACTTTTGAGAGAAAGCACCCAGTTTCTCACCATTAAATGATGTTATCTGTAGATGTTTATTATCAAATTGAGAAAGTTCTTCTCTAAGTTTGTTGAAAGTTTAAGTGTGAACAGGGGTTCAATTTTATAAAATAATTTTTCTACATCTATTTGATATAATCATATGATTTTTCTTCTTTGTCCTCTTGATTTGACAGGTAAAATGTGATATGTTTTCTCTTTCAATGTTGAAACAAATGTATACATTGTGGATTCAATTTGCTAATATTTTGTTTGCATCTGTGTTCATCAGGGATACTAGTTTTTCATTTCTTATCATTTGTCTCTGATTTTGGTATTAAAATAATGCTGATCTCATAGAATAAGTTGAGTTAGGAATTTTTCCTTTTGCTTCTACTTGCTAAAACACATTGTACAATATAAAATTGGTGTAACTTGTTATTTTAAATCTTTGGTAGAATTCACCAGTGAAATCATCTCAGTCTGTTGCTTTGTGTTAATTATTTGTTAAATGTACTTAGTAAATATAGGCCTATTCAGATTATTTGTTTCTCCTGTGTGAATTTTGATAGATAATGTCTTTCAAAGAATTGGTCCATTTGGATATATGTTATTAAATATGTAGGCAATGAATTGTTTTAATATTCTTTCATTTCCTTTTAATATCCATGGGCTCAGTAGTGATGGCACCACTTTTATTTCTAATATTAATAATTTTTATCTTTTCTATTTGCCTTAGTTAATATGCCTAGTAGTGGTTTATCAATTTTATTGATATTTCCAAAGAACAAAATTTGATTTTTGTCAATTTTCTCAATTACTATCCTGTTTTTTAATTGCATTGATTTCTACACTGGTTTTTATTATTAATGTATGTATTCAGTATATATTTATATATTTATGTTTAACATATTTAACAGCTTTACAAATATGTTTTTAAAAATTTTAGCATCTACAGTCATGAAGGATAGTGGTTGGTAGTTTTCCTTTTTCTAAAATCTTTGCTTTCTTGAATCAGTTGTTTCCAACTTGTAAAATAATTTTTCCCTCTTCATCTATTTTTTAAATCTATAAAATTAGTGATACTTCCTTAAATGTTTAACAAAATCTATCACTGAAGTGATAAGAGTCTGAAGTTTTCTTTATGGGAAAGTTTTGTAACAAATACAGTCTTCCTTATAGCTATAGGGCTATTTAAATTTCTCATTTCTTCTTGAATGAGGGATAATTTGTGCCTGAAGAACTTGCCCATTTTATATAAATTATTGTCAAATTTGAATTCACTGAATTCTTTCTCATTCTTTTTTATGTTCAGGATCATTTTCTAACATTTAGTGATACCTCTGCTTTCGTTCTTACTGATAATGTTTTTTCTCTTTGCAAGTCTATATATAGAGAGGCTTATAAATTTTAATGGCTTTCAAAAAACCAGCTTTAAATTACATTACTTTTCTCAGTCAATTTTTTTCATTGTATTTTTTCTAGATTTAACTTCAAATTTTCCTTTTTTATTCTTTCATTGTTTTTAATTCACTACTATTTCTAAAGATTTCTAAGATAGAAGATTATATTATTGAGTTAAACTTTCTTGTCTCCTAAAATAAATATTAAAACTATAAACTTTGCTCTAGGTACTGAATTACCTGCATTCCACAAATGTTGGTATGTTGAGTTCTCATTATCATAGAGTTCAATATACATTGTTATTCCCTTTGTGACTGTATAATTTGCACATATACATGAATTTGAAATATATTAACTGATAAATTTCTAATTTAATTCCATTATGGTAGAAAATATATTTTGTTTTATGGCTCAGCATGTGGTCTACCTTGGTTAATGTTTTATGTGGCCCTAAAAAGTGCACATCAAAAGTTGACTCAAAATGTATGAAAGACCTAAATGTAGGAAAATTATAAAACTAGAGAAACACATGAGCGAAAACCTCCATGACTTCTGATTAAGCAAAGGTTTTTTAGGTATGTCATCAAAAGTGTGATACAAAATTTAAAAAATTATAAATTGATATCACTAAAAGTAAAATCTTTTGCTCTTAAAAGATTTCATTAAGAAAAAAATGCAAGCCAAAGGCTGAAAGAAAATACTCTAAATCATTGTGGCAGGAGGTCATCAAGAGCCTGACTGCAGATTGACTGGAGCTAGACACTGGTGATCAGAAGCTACTGACCCCTCCTTCATCCTTGAAATGTACATTCTGCCCACTGTTCCCACAGTGGGGGCCTTTTTCAAGGACACAGCCTTGAGAGAGCCATGTGTTGTTGAGACCATCTGGATGGTAGATGTGACTGGACCCAGTTAAGACCTCTACATACAAACGTTTAAGATTCTGGCAGGCAGGTGTGGAGATTTACTTGTGCCGTGGCTACCCAACACAAGCTTTATAAATACACTTTCTTGCTTATCAAACTTGCCAGCCACCAATCTAGAGTACTCTGCCTCTTTCTTCGGTCTTTCCTTCCCCTCTGGGGATGGGGGCCTGTTTCAGATTTCACCAGGGGAGTTCCCAAGTTTTCCAACCAACAACTGACAAGCCAGCCAGGAGACAGGAGAAGTGCATCTTGGGAAAGAGGCATCAACTTCTATGTGGGGAGGGGTGGCCCATGTGTCAGATGCTTGTGGACTGCCATTTGACTAAGAAATTTGTCTTTGTTGAAAGAGAAAATAATTGTGTTGTATAATACTGATTTTTTCTGTTATCTTTCATATTGACTTTGTACTACTTCCTTCAAGTTTCATAAGGTATTCTTTTCCTAGCTTCTTGATTTAGAAGATGAGAGTCTTTTCTAATATTTGTATTTAAGGTAATAACTAAGCATGACTTTAGCAACATTTCATAAACACATGTCATATTTCAGTTATCATTCAGTTAAACTTATTTTCTATTTTCCATTGTGATTTCCTTTTTAACCTATTGATTGCTTAGCATTTCCAAACATTTTAGTCTTTTTTTACATTATCATTTTGTTATTGATTTACAGCTTTAAAAAATAATTTCTCTACTATGGTCAAAAACCATACTCTTTTATCACCCAACACAAGGTTAATTTTGCCAAATAGGTCATTTGCACTTAAAATGATGAGTAAACTATAGTCATTCAAGTCATTATATATATATATATATATATATATATATATATATGATTATTGTTTAATTTGTGTTTTAAGTCTCTTTCCTACTGATTATTTTATTAGCTTGTTCTATTAGTTTCTGAGGGCTAGGTATTGAAATCTCCCAATGTGATTATTTAATTCTTCTTTTTATTCTACCAATTTTTGGTTTACATATTTAAGGCTATACTAAATACATTAAGAATGATCATATATTCTTGGTTGATTGGCTATTTTATAATTATGAAATATTCCTCTTTTTGTAGTAAGGTCTTAAAGCCTACTTTGTTTCATATTAAGTATACCTCCATCAACTTTTTTTTGGCTAGTGTTCACATGACAAATCCTTTTCCATTCTATTTCTTTTAAGTATTTTTATGTCCTTTTAAGTCATGAGAATTTCGTATGCAACATTGAGTTAGGTTTTTGTTCTATTTCCAGTCTGACAATTTTGATCTGTTTTGTCTGTTTCCATTTATTGTAATTCATTTACTTTGAGGTTTAAATCTACCGTGTTATATTTATATTTTTTTTCCAAACTTCTTTATTTTCCTTTCTTTCTTTATTCCCTTTTCCTGGATTAATTAGCTATTTTTATTTCATACTATTGCTATTAGACTGTTAGCTGTACATTCATTTGTTGACCTTTTAGTGATTATGCTAGTGATTACAACCCACATGCATCCTTTTACCACTTCCTGGAAATGAGAGAAACCTAGAATATTTAATTCCAGTTATATTCCTTTGACTCTTATGCAATTTTCACATATTTTATTTTTTTGGATATTTTGAACTCCAGAAGACCTCATTGCTGTTGTTTTATACTACCAATATCCATTTGGCACTACCTTCACACAGATCAATATTTATATTTTGTCCAGCTCTTTTCATTCTTCCTGGGGGTGTAGAGTCAGTCTACAATAAATTGTTTACAATTACTAGAAGCTGAAATCTCTAACATTCTTTTTCATAATTTAATCTTGACTTTTTCTATTAAAAACAGGATCACTATGTCTAGATTACCTTGCAGTAAAAAAAAAAAAGATAAAATGCATTAGTCATAAAAGGATTTAATACAGTAACTAAACCACCAACACATTTTAGACTAGGTAGAGTATGGGGCCTGACTTTCAAAGGAGAAAATCACTTCTGGATTGTTCCATTAGGAGAACTCTTACCTCTGTCACTGCTCCAAACTTTATAATTGTGAAGCTGCTATTTTAATTAATTTTTGTAAGATGTTGCTCGAAATGAAGTCCATTTATCAAGGAACCACTTCTGTTCCCACTACCTCTGTGTCTTGACAATCATGCAGCTAGCTACAGAGGCAGAATAACCCAGCATTTTCTCCACTACACTGGTCAGCAGCAAGAGTCCAATCTCACCAGCTTAACTTCTTTCTAAAAGGCAGGAAGTATTGATTATTACACTGAGTGAAAAAGCCATCAGAGAGAGACAAATACCATATGATCTTACTTACATTTAATAAACAAAATAATTGCCCTGGCTGGTGTAGCTCAGTGGATTGAGCATAGGCCTGTGAACCGAAGAGTGGGCGGTTCAATTCTCAGTCAAAGCACATGCCTGGGTTGGGGGTCAGGTCCCCAGTAGGGTCTGCTTGAGAGGCAACCACACATTGATGTTTCTCTCCTCTTTCTCCTTCCCTTCCCCTCTCTCTAAAAGTAAATAAATAAAATTTAAAAAAATAAACAAAATAAACTGATGAACAAAATAGAAACAGAGTGATGGATACATGGAATAGACTGACAGCTGTCAGAGGGGGTTTGGGAGACTGGATGAAAGAAGGCGAAGGGATGAAGCAAAAACAAATATATATTCACACATAGACACAATGATATACTTAACACATTTATTTATAACATACTTAACAGTGTGGTGACAACCAGAGGGAAAGGAGGAGGGAAGCAAAGCAAGAGAGACTGGGATATAAAGGGACTTTGCTTGGAGCAAGTGGGCATATGATGCAGTGTGCAGATCATGTTTCACTGAGTTGTATACTTGAAACCTGTATGGTTTTGTGAACCAATGTCACCCCAATAAATTCAATAAAAAATAAAATAAAATAAAATACAGGAAGTACTAAAGATAATCTCTGGAACCCTCTCTACGAAAGGATGGGGCCTGCGTCTATTCTGGTTTTCCAAACTGCAGTGTCGAAGGCAGGATGAAGTTGCAATAAGTGTTGTGTGTCAATTTATCATGTCTAAATTGATTAAACTGTAATGTGTAAGCAACTTGTTTTCCAAATGTGAGTCATTATGATTTAGTTCTTCTCAATGTTCTCTATACTCAGCATTCCAACAGAAGTCATTTAATAATGAGACATTATTCTAGAGAATTAATAAACCTTCACTTGCACAGCACACCTTTTTTTGTTGTTCTATCTGAATGATACTCTCTCACTGATCAAGATTATTCTGGCTGCCCCTCCCACTTTGCAAGGCAACGTGCTGGTCAACATAAAATGAGAAGCTCCTCTTGTGAAGTGACATTGCTGTGAAGATGTGTAGGGCAAATACCATAGCACAGGATACCATCAACTGTAGCTGCCAGAGAAGCAGGGGAGCCCCTGAACATCCTGTCTGGTGCCGAGAAGCCCACTGCAAGAACGCTGTCTGCAGCACCATGGAGCTGCTCTGACCACTGGGAAGGGAGCCAGAAACACCAGCACAGTTGTTCTGGAAAAGGCACAGGGTCAACAGCTCCTAACACGGAAGCCAGATTGCCCCAAGGCCAAAAAGGACTAATTCAGAGGTTTCGTATTTTTCCATCAACAAACAACAGTACTTTTGTACAGCATTTAACTAGCCCTAAATTATGGTCATTATCACTGAGCATGCTCAGATTTGGGGCAATGTTAGTGAAGTTTCGGCCTACCTCCCTCCAATTCTGCAGGAAACGATTCAAGCTCTGTTGCCACTGCCTATTGATTTTCCGCGTGCCAAGTCATACTGGTAATACTTGAAAGTAAAAGAAATAAAAAACACAAATATATGCAAGTTTTCTAACACATTACTGATCTTTCATACTCTCTTCCTAACTTCTCAGATTTTCATTCTTGCAAGTCCACCTAACCATACACACAGACTCCCTACTCCAACCATCAATGCATATTTGTAGGCTGACCTCATACTCAAAGTAGCCAATATAATTAAGAAAAGCATTTCCTGTTCGAGTGCCATTTTTCAAAAAGTATAATGCTTGACAAGGTCATAAGACAAGGTTTGCAAACATGTAGATGCCAAATAATTTTGCAGATTGCTGCAGTGCTCTGAGTAAGGCTTTGTGCTTTAAGTAATGGGGTTGGGAAATGCACGGCTAAGTACAGTTTGCCGTAAGTTGAAGAGTACCAGAAGCCTCCTAGTCACATAGGCTGTGCCCACCAGTCCATTGCCATCTTATTGTGAAATCACCAGAGAAAAGGAAAAAAAGCCAATGTGATAGCTATGCTATCATCTAAAATACAGTTTACATTTCAAGATATATTATTTCTCAAATTAAAGCCGTAAGGATACAACACACTAGTTCCTTGAACAGCGAATCAAAAGATTTGTATCATTTGTTTTCATTTATCTCCCTTCACATAAAGAATTCAGAACTGCCAGTTTAAAAACTCAATACATTAATTTTTATTTTAAATATAAT
Source organism: Carollia perspicillata (assembly GCA_004027735.1). NCBI lineage: Eukaryota > Metazoa > Chordata > Mammalia > Chiroptera > Phyllostomidae > Carollia > Carollia perspicillata. The sequence goes on along the minus strand of PVKM010004093.1, from coordinate 17,248 downwards.
AGAATATACTCATACTTTAGTAAGGGTAATTTTTATTATTGATATCAAACTAAAATCCAAGCCAACACTTGAAATGTTGACCAAGCTCCATTTTAAAATATGTATTATTTATTGCCTAGTTTTTCAAACTTTATTCTTAAAGAAAGGGTTCACAGAAAGTCAAAATAATATTCCTGACATGGCTCAAAATTGAGCTAATGAAATAGGTGGATGCTTTTTAATGAGCAGTTTCATCTAAATATGCTTTTTTATGGTGAAGCTGGTCAATGCCACCAGTGAGGAGGAATTTGAAAATTAATCTGCAAAACAAGGCCATGAAAAGTGAGAAATGCACTATACGCAACAGTAGTTTCTTCTGTTAATAGTGTGAGCTGATAAAAATCAGTTACTAAAGTTTATCTTGATTCACATGTAATTTAATCCAAGTTTGTCATATTAAGACACAAAGTGAACACCGTATCTGCTATTTAAGAAGAAAGGTAGAAGGGAAAATAGCCTCATCACCATTATTATAATGAATAAATGTGGCTATTTTGTGAAGAATGCCTTTTTGCTTGTGAAAATCATAAAGACAGAAGGTCCTGAACTTCTCATGAGGCATTCTGAGTGCAAAGGCTAACAGAGAACACCACGGGAGCTCCTATAATGCTGTTTTCAGTGGACGGTATGAGTAACAGTGGCATCTGGGGAAGATGTGTCAAGTCTGCAATCATCAAAGTGAGAATTGTGTGTCAGTCATTCCCAACATATTTCTTTCCCTTTCAACATAGTGATATCTTTACTTAATAGAATTCTCTTATTTGATCAAATGAGTTTCCACTTATTTCCTTAAAAGCTGGTTTTCTTTTTATGATTCTTTCTGAGAAGGACAGGGGTTTTTATTGGAGTGCCCACTTCCTCATATGTTAACATGTGAAAGTTTGTCTAACATGTACCACGATAGCATGTGACAGTCAAACTGCACAAAAAGCAATTCTTTCTTTCTTTTTTCTTTTTTTTTACATCTTACTAAAATTAATTTTAGTAAGTTCTTAATCTTAACAGGATTAAGAACTAAGCCAAAAAGTCAAGTAAACAAAAATAGATATTTCAAAGGCCATACCTTAACTCTTGGGCATATCACTTATGGAAGAATTCTAAGTCTTTCCTCAGAGACTATTTGTGCTTTTTAAATTTTTTAAATTGTTATTCAAGTACAGTTTTCTGTCATTTACTCCCATCCCAGTCCACCCCCCCAGTGCTCCTCACCTCCCTCCCATTTCCACCCCCCCTTAGTTTTTGTCCATGTGTCCTTTATACTTGTTCCTAAAGCAATTCTTTCTTATGTTGGCACAAGCTGGTGAGATGTTAGCTGTGCGTAGGTGATAGCATCCAAAAATATTCTCAGTTAAACTGTACCAAATAAAGGATCATCACTTTTTGAGGAATTATTGAGCTACGTGGAGGCCTAAAGCTTCTCATTGTTTGAAAAAATAAGAGAGAGCAGTGGTTAAAGTTTGCTCCATTAAAAAATTTCGATTTATTGACCATGTAGAAAAGGTTAAGAAAATGTAAACAATGTCAAGTAAGTCATATATAAAAAGAAAAATCCCACTGTTTCTCACAGTTTTCATTTCTTTAAATATTTCTCTAAAAGCACCACAACTTTACCATTTATAATATTCAATGAGTCATTAGTATTAATGCTTTGTTCAATGGAATTCAAAAGCAATTAGTATATATTGAATACAAGGCATTGTGCTGGGTGCCATCAAATATACAAAGATAAACCAAATGAACAGTTAGGTTTTAGAGAAAAAAATGCATTTCTTTGCATTGTATGCTTCATGCATACCTTCTCTTCATTATACTCACAGTAGTCTAGTGAGTGTGTCATATTTTATAAATGCCACATCAGCAGCCACCTGATGGCTGGCAAAGCAGAGTGTATTAAATGACAGCTAGAGATAAACTGACTCTGCAAATCTGGTCTTGCAAATCAAAAAAGTAAAATTTTCGTGCTTTTGGTATGAGCTAGTTGGCATAAAATTTGTTTTTCTTGATGATGATGGTCAGTGACACCAGCAAAGTCAGTCTTTATTCTCTGCTAGATAATTACCTTCCGGTGCCCTTTAGTGCACACGCATCTGTTATTCTCCGCTGTTCCTTCCTTTATACAGACAGTTCTTCAAACTTGGCATTCTTAAATCCATTGCTATCCTCCCCTCAACAGTTCTTTGTTACCAGGCATTTAAAACTCAATGTTCTAGTATGTCTTATTTCCTCATATACTGTTTTAGAATGTGATCGTCCTTATATCTCTCTCAGAATCATTTTCTCTCGTTATGAATATTTCTCCTTGCTAGGTCAACCACAGCATGATTTGATGTCTCCTTGGCAACTGCATGGTCTTAACATTTTTCAGTATCCTATTTTTTATTCCCACTCATCACATTTTTTACTTTTTCTGTCTAATTCTTAACCCTTGGAATATCTTCAGACCTAGTCCTTATCTGTGTTTTATGTAGTGGTAATTGTCCCCGTTCTCATACATATTCTACATCTCTGTCTTTTAATGGCATTAATTCTTTATTGTAGAATAGGGATCAGATCTATTTCACCTACAGATAAGTAAATCTCTCCCAAAATTCCTTGGATTGGGTTATTAAACTTCACAGTTTCCAACTAAACTGGAAGATGGTAAGTGAAGGTAGTGCCTGATATTCTCATATCAAGGTTATGTGACCTATTTTGATTACAGATACAAGACAGAAATTTAGGCAGTCAATCATGTTTTATGAGCCTGCCCTGTCCTAGAATTGAGCTCTGTCCTAGTCAAAATTGAGATAGCAGAGTGTTTAAAATCACAATGAATTTCTAATTTTAATACCAGTTCTTCCTCTTACCAGCTGTGTGATATCGGACAAGATACACAAACTCTCTTTAAAAAAGTAGGTAAATAGTATTCTCCTCATTGAATAATTGGAAGGACTGACTGAAATAATTTAAAGTACAGCAAATTGTTAAGAGCTTACTAGACAGTAGCTTTTAGTGAATAAGACCTTCTAGCCACATGGGGTATTTTGAGACCTCTATTTTGAGTAGATTTAGCCCACATCCATTTACAGTTGATTTTCTAACTTAATCTTAGAGCACCTTATAGAAAAACCAAGGGAGTACTTTGACTTATCTTCTTGCCCCTCTTATTGGTTTATTAAACCCTAAAATGTACATGTTTTTCATTACCCTCTTCGTAGCACAAGAAACAAGCTTTACTAAATACTTCATATTTCAATATCTTTGGCCTAGAGAGAGAGTAAAAAAAAAAAAAACACCACATACAGGGTCCAAGAGGAATGATGTGTTAATACATCTTTCATGATAGTGGTTTTTCACAGGCATACAACAAAGAGAATCAAACATTATGCTGCAAGCTTGGCATAGATATTTTCATGCATTGTTATGTTCTCTGTAGTAATGAGTAATTCTTTCCTTCTCTGGGCCTTGGAACTTTCCAGGCCAACATTACTTTACAGCTATGGTGTAGACACATCATAACATGGAGGAGGTGTGTGAATGGAGAGGACACATCCTTGCTCCATTGACTTCTGTCTGGTTGCTGACTGCCCACACTCCTCTGCTAAGTCACCAACCCATCCCTTATCTTGCTGAGGCAAACTAAGCTGCCATAGATTTAATTTTACATTGGATGTATGTACAGTTTTAAAACTTATCGATCCATTATTTTGAAGTATCAATCTTCTAAAGGGATATGTCCTAATCTATGTTATATTTTTTCTTCTAGCTACCCATGAATGTATGATCATGTGCTCTATGTGTAGATTTAATATAAATGCAGCACACCCCTCCCCTTCAGTACTGACATCATCTCTTACATTTCCACATCCTTCTCTCTTCGTTGGTAATGCTTGCCAATGCTTGCCAGTGTTCTCTCAAAGGAATTGGTGCCAGAGTTATTTCTGACTTCTATCTGAAGGCTGAAATGTTCCGAAATGCTTTGTATATCTTATTTCAATCACCTACGTGTAATATATGTTGTTCATTTTTGTTGAAGTTGCATCATTTGAGGGTATAATGTTGTGACCTTAATTTTTTTCCTAACTCTTATTCTCAGTGTGAAGTTAAAATTTTATCAGGCATAAATATCTTTCTGCAACTAAGCCACTTTCTTTTTTTTAATCTCATGTTTTCTTTCCTGAACCAAATATAAATGACTAAAAAGCTCTACAAATAGACATACCTTTTGACCAAAAATTCCATCTACACTTAGGAGTACATAAAAAAAATGGTATTTTGTGTTAGAAATGTTCATTATAACAATGACAACATTTGGGAGTAACCTAAGTGATTAACATGTGAATTCCTTAAATAAATTTTAGTGACATTATGATGAAATATTATGCAGCCATTAAAGTGATCAAAAAATAACTCAGTGAGCACTTAGCACATACTAGCCACTGCGCTAAGTACTGTATGCATAATACCATTCAATTTGTAAATCAATACTATAAGGTAGGATCTTTTATTATCTCCATTATATTTATAAGGCAATTAAATGTTAAAAAAGTTGAGTAAACTAAAACAAGCAAGTAGAAAGTAGCAGAATTTAATTCCAGAATTTCTGACTTCACAGCCTAGGTTCTTGACCTCCAGTCTGTCTTGAATTTTTAATGGAGAAAAAATATTCATAGTATTTCTAAGATTTATTATATGCAATCAAAAGCAGTAAAATAGGTCTTTTATTTATTTTGGTTTTATATTAATTATATTTTCTAAGCACCTATTGTACAAATTAATGTATAATAAAATAATACATGCTGAAATATAAGTATAACAAATATATAAAGGATATTAATGCAAATTTGTATCAATATTAAAATTTTACTTGATTTTTCTTTATGGTCATGGTGCTTTAAAATTCTTTCCCAAACAGATATTCTTTGAAACACGGTCAAAGGGCTCAGTGCCATGAATGTAGTTTTCCATTGCATTGCTGTTCAATACTATAAATATTTATCAGTCTTATTCATTACATCCCCCATTTTATTTCAACGAATTAGACACCTCTTTGGATGTACATCAAGTACACTTGCTACTCTGTGGCCAACAAAGTAAAATGCTTCGTCCAGTGTTATTTTCTCTCAGCCGTAACTAGACTCAATAACCACTCTCTCTTTTCGAAATCCACTGCAACTACCTTTCAGGTACATTTTATAGGTTCACTCTAACCAGTATTTAAGGGCTGGCGATATTGTTACTAAACATCATTATACGCACCTGCTTAATCGAGATCCTTCTTACAAAAGTGAATAGAAACAACCTAGAACTCTATCTTTCTTCTTTCACTGTAATTAAATGCTTTATTCACTCAAATAACTATAGTGAGTTCCCCCCTTTTAATTACTGTCAGTTAGCTTATCTCTTTCATATATATGTATGTTATATATTTTATATATGTGTGTTATATATATTATATAAAACCTACATCCCAATGAAATTAACTAACTTAGTTCTAACAAAGAGGAAGAATGGGGAAATTAACCATCAACCACCGATTAGCATATCTCCTGCTAAAGATAGTCACAGATTAACCCAAAATTCTCCTGTAGTAGGAAGAACAGACTGCTGCCGTGAGAGTCCAGGAGGTGTTAGTGAGTAAGGCCCTCATGGTACTGGTAAAATGGAGGTAAATGCATGGATTCCAGTGTGGCTGGGAGACAGTACATGATAAGTTTGTAATAAGTAATACCTGAATGAGCAAATAAGATAAATACCACAAAAATTACTAAAATATTTGGACTTCCGGCCAAGATGGAGGCGTAGCTAGACACACTGGGCCTCCTTGCACAACCAAAAGAAGGACAACAATTTAAAAACAAAAAACAACCAGAACTTAGAGAAAATCGAACTGTATGGAAGTCCAACAACCGAGGAGTTGGACTACTTAAAGAAGAAACACTCATCCTGACCGGTAGGAGGGGTGGAGACGGGCAGCTGGGCAGAGAGGACTCGCAGTAAAGCAGTGGCTGGCGGACCAGTGAGGCGGTGACTGGTGGAGCTGCTGGTCCCACATTCACACACAGATAACCGGGAGGAACAGCTGGGGAGCTAGACAGACCACACAACCCAGGGCCTCAGCACAGGGAAATAAAGCCTCAAACCACCAATTGAAGACACCTGGGGAGTTGAGACGGGAGCTGGAGAAACTCCCAACCTCACAGAAGAGTTTGTCGGAGAGACCCACAGGGTGTTAGAATGAACACAAGCCCACCCACTGGAAATCTGCACCAGAAGGGCCCAGTTTGATTGTGAGTATTGAGAAAAGTGACTGAAAACCATCAGACAGCTGAGCAAGCGCCATTGTTCCCTCTCAGACCCCTCCCCCACATACAGCATCACAACACAGCAATGTGGGTTGCCCCACCCTGGTGAACACCTGAAGCTCTGCCCCTTACTACATAACAGGTGCACTGAGAAAAAAAATAGCCCAAATAAAAGAATAGATCAAAGCTCCAGAAAAAACACAACTAAGCAATGAAGAAATAGCCAACCTATCAGATGCACAGTTCAAAACATTGGTGATCAGGATGCTCACAGAATTGGTGAATTTGGTCACAAATTACATGAAAAAATGGAGGCTATGCTAAGTGAAATAAAGGAAAATATACAGGGAACCAATATTGATGGGAAGAAAATTGGGACTCAAATCAATGGAGTGGAACAGAAGGAAGAAAGAAACAACCAAACAGGAAAAGAATGAAGAAACAAGAATTCAAAACAGTGAGGAGAGTCTTAGGAACCTCCAGGAAATCTTTAAAGATTCCAACATCCAAATCATAAGGGTATCAGAAGGAGAAGAAGAAGAGCAACAAGTGGGAAAGTTATTTGAATGAATAATAAAGGAGAACTCCTCCAATCTGGCAAAGGAAATAGACTTCCAGGAAGTCCAGGAAGCTTAGAGAGTCCCAAAGAAGTTGGACCCAAGGAGGAACACACCAAAGCACATCATAGTTACATTAGCCAATATTAAAATGAAGAAGAGAATCCTAGAAGCATCAAGAGATAAGGGGACAGTTACCTACAAAGGAGTTCCCATCAGACTGTCAGCTGATTTCTCAAAAGAGACCTTACAGGCAAGAAGGGGCTGGAAAGAAGTATTCCAAGTCATGAAAGGCAACGACCTACCTACATCCAAGATTGCTCTATGCAGCAAAGCTTTCATTTAGAATGGAAGGGCAGATAAAGTGCCTCCCAGATAAGGTCAAGTTCAAGGAGTTCATCATCCCCAAGCCCTTAATATGAAATGTTAAAGGGACTTAGCTAAGAAAAAGAAGATAAAAAACATATACAGTAAAATGACAGTGAACTCACAATTGTTAACAACCACACCTAAAACAAAAACAAAAACAAACTAAGCAAACAACTAGAACAGGAACAGAACCACAGAAATGGAGATCACATGGAGGGTTATCAACAGGGGAGTGGGAGGGGAGAGAGAGGGAAAAGGTACAGAGAGTAAGTAGCATAGATGGTAGGAAGAAAATAGACAGGGGGAGGGTAAGGATAATATGAGAGAAGTAGAAGCCAAAGAACTTACATGTATGACACATGAACATGAACTAAAGTGGGGGAATGTGGGTGGGAGAGGGTGTGTAGGGTGGAGGGGAGTGAAGGGGAGAAAATGGGACAACTGTAATAGCATAATCAATAAAATATACTTAAAAAATCTTATTGACAACACTTCAGTTATGAGCTATGGAAATATTTACTCCTGATTAAAATGTAAAGTTCCTTTACCTTCTATTTCTGTCATTAAAAATAATAAAATATTATGCATCATAAAAAATTATGAAAAGATTTGCTCTCAGGTAACACATAATCTAATTATGAAGATACACAAAAAACTATTATAATCAGAATTATGTTAATATCATTTTCATTGTGTGCATCTTGGACTAAAGAAGCAAAAAATTTCATTCGACCCATTCATCCTCATATTGGGGGGAGAGATTAAAAAATATTTTATTTAAATGTTAAAGAAGATCAAGATGAATATGAAGACTCCACAAGGGAGTTGCAATTGGTACCCATAAGATCTGAGAGTAAAATGGAGCATGTTTTAGCAGTACTGCAGCATAACTTGATGTATATTTTAACTGTAGTGGTTTTACTATTGCAAAGGAGTTTTAAAGAAAGAGTAATGGATCAAATGATCATTAGGAGAGAAATATAGACGTTAACAAAATGAAAGAGGACATAAAATCATGCTCTTCAGATTCACAAAAAATAATGATAACTTCGTTCACAATTACTATGTTTCAGACCCTGGGAAAAGCACTCAGTATACATTATATCCCTTAATAATGATATTTAACAAATAAATAACACATATAATAATAATTGACTAGTAATTTAAATTATTTTAAAGATGTAATCTAATATATAAGCATAAATGTTTACTTTAACAAATGCTAATTTTTTATCAGTGAATTTGTCCAAGTGTATGTTGATAAACAATGATGAAGAGTTTCATTCCAGAATAATATAATTTTTTAATTACCAGGCAAACATATGATTATGACTAGTTGATGAAACTTTATTTCACTCATTTTTATAACATTTATTTTTTTAATGTTCACTCATTTATTTAAAAAAATTATTGTATTTTTTCTATTACCATTTAGTCCCCTATATCCTCTTCTCCCCACCAATAACCACACTGTTGTCCATGTTCATGAGTCCTTTTTCATTTTTGCTCAATCCCTCCACCCCTTAACTTCCCCCCTTATCTGTCATCCTGTCCTCTACCTATGAGTCTGTCTGTATTTTGCTTGTTAGTTCAGTTTGTTCATTAGATTCCACATATGAGTGAAATCATATGGCATTTATAATGGGCTTACAAAACTTGACATTAAAAAAAAAAAAACAAACAACCCAAATGGGCAAAAGACCTGAACAGACAATTCTCCAAAGAGGACATATAGATGGCCGATAGACATATGAAAAGATGCTCAATGTCCCTAATCATCAGAGAAATGCAGATCAAAACCACAATGAGATAGTATCTCACACCTATCAGAATGGCTATCATCAATAAATCAACAAAATACAAGTGCTGGTGAGGATGTGGGGACAGGGAGACCCTTTTGCTGTGTTGGTGGGATTGCAGACTAGGCGGCCACTGTGGAAAGCAGTATGGAGATACCTCAAAAAATTAAAAATAGATCTGCCTTTCAACCTAGCTATCCTATTTCTAGGAATATATCTGAAGGAATCCAAAACACTAATTTGAAAGAACATAAACATCCTTACGTTCACTATAGTATTATTCACAATCTCCAAGATATGGAAGCTGCCCAAGTGTCTGTCAGTAGATGAGTGAATAAAACAACTGTGGGATGTTTACACAATGGAATACTACTTGGCCATAAAAAAGAAAAAAGTTTTACTCTTTGTGGCAGTATGGATGATCTGGAGAACATTATGGTAAGTGAAATAAGCCAGTAAAATATTTACTTTTATTTGCAAATGCCCACAAAAATTCTGAGGCTAAAATTTCAAAGTGATTATTAAGCCTACTTAGAATAGTATCATTCTTCTGGGAAAAGTCCCTTCTATCCTTCACTTCTAAAACAATTTTCCCACCTGCTCTGTCACAGTCCCTGACAAGTCCCAATTGGCACCCTGACTGCTGTGGCCCAGTGGGTTGGGCATCAGCCCGCAAACTGAAAGTTCACCGGTCCAATTCCCAGCCAGGACACATGCCTGTAGGCCAGGTCCCCAGCTGGGGGCGTGTGAGAAGCAAACAATGGATGTTTCTCTCACATATCGATGTTTCTCTCCCTCTCTTTCTCCATTCCTTCCCCTTTCTCTAAAAATACAAAAATATTTTTTAAAAAAATCCTAATTAGCCATCCTCAGTGGTTAATTTATAGGAGTTATTGGACAATGTAGAAAAATGAGGTTTGTGGGAAAGAACAGATTTGGAGTCAGCTGGTTTGCCTTGAATAAGCTACTCACCTGTCTTTCTCTCCTGTTGCAAAATGGGGATCAGAATACCTTCCTTACAGTGTTGCTCTCTGAGAAGTCAATTAATCACGTACGTATTTATGTATTAAAGAATGCTAGACGTGGAGATGCTAATTTCCTTAATTTTGTCCACAGTGGAGGGCACACAGGTTTTGGGAGATGAGAGCACCAGTCTCCTGGTAAGGATTCAGGTACCATTGTAACACTGCACAGTAGAGAAAGGCAAGCGAAGTGCATTTTGATCGCTTCATTACTGTGTAGGGGGTTGGCCATCAATGAATGCACTGTAATTTTGATAATCATGTGATAAGATGGAAATATATTTAATGATGTGGAAATTCCGGCCTGTCCTTCGGATTTCAGGATGGCATTATTCCCAGACGAGTTACTCATCCTGTTCCTAAAAACTTCAGAGAAGGAGTTTTCTGGCTTTGGTACAGCACCCCAGGGGTTGCCAGCCACAACAGCACAGATATCCTTCCAAGCATCTCACCGCATCCCGGCTGCAGGTGGCCTGATGGTGCCCTCAGTGGAGATGGAAAAGCACAGAACAGACTCGCTGAAAAGAGATCCATTACATACATCCGAATAAAATGATGACACTGATAATGCACTTTGCCAAAACTTGAAAATTTTTGTGTAGGAAATATATTACTAAATAAAATAAGACTTTTGACCTATGTATAATCAGGTATCAAAATTAAACATCCTATAACTGATAAAACAGAAACACAAATCTTGTCGTGGTCAGCGGTTGTGCGGAAGGTTGTTTTCCTTCGCGTTCTTGATACCTGTGGCCGCCAAAGAGCTGCACTGCTGAAGTTGCTCCTGAACAATTTTAATTAGCTTTTGTACTTGGAGAGTTTAGAAAGGTGGGCCCACGAGAAGGGAATGGAGAGGAAGAAGGGAGAGGAGAAGGGGACCAGAGGTCTCGTGAAATTGCGATTCACTTGCAAACTGAAAAATGGAAAAATCTTGTGTGTGAATTATACTGAGATACACAGAGAAACTGCCTGACTCTGAACAGACCAAAAGCAAAAGCAAAAACAAAAACAAAAATGAGCACACACACCAAAAAAAGTTTGATTTAAAGTAAAGACAAGAAAATCTTATTTTATTTTATTGCTTTATAAATGCTCAGCAACATAGATGTTAACAGTAGTTTGCCAATATTTTCAAAGAATTCCTACATTCATTATATGCTTTTAATGCCTTCTAATAATTTGTTAATTATTTTCTTCTCATCAATTAATTCCTTCTAATAATTACTAAAATCACAAGAATAATGATTTATAGTAGACTTGTCAATCAAGCAGATTCAAATATGCTAGAGTGCATCAGTCAATTAAGTAAACAATAAATTGCTTACTTTGGAGGCAAATAAACATTTGGGCAACTAGACTGTTATCAAATAAATGAGCACTTTAGTACAATGAATGGTACCCTAAGGAATGTTTCTGAAATAATAAAGTCATAATAGGTCATAGCTGTTGAGTGCTACGGCATGTTAGGCCTTATGTGCTTTACAAGTTTTAGCATATTTCTCACAACTCTGTGACGGAAGTACCACTTTGATTCCTATCTTACACATGTGGGAACCGAGGTCAGAGAGCGTATGGAGATTGCCCAACGTCCAAGAGCCCAGAAGGGACAGACGCAGAAAAGGGAACCAGGTTGTGCAGTCCCAGGGGCTTAGCTTTTTACCCACCAGGCAACACGTTCCCAAAACTAGGGCGTGAGCAGAGCGGTGCAGGGAAGCGCGCTGGGCCCGTAACTCAAATAGTCAGTGGTATGAGCAAGCAAGCCCTGACTTAATGTCATTCTTGTTACGTAAACTTAGAAAATGCACTCAGACTTACATTTGTCAAAGTGGATTATGACTCTGCAGAGATTAGCACTAAAAAGAGTTATGTTTTATGACATGATGAATTACAAAAGCTGATCCTCCCAAATCCCCACAGAGTGGTCTGTGCAGGAAAAAGTACCATTTTCTTTAGATTGTTTCAAAATGAAAATATTTTACAAGGCAAAAAACAAAAAACAAATGAGGTGCAGTGCTAGCTTCAACTTTGCTCTTATTATTGATCATTTTCTGAGGGAGGGAGTCAGTTTCCATGCAAGTCTTAAATGGCAGATAGCACACAGCATCATGTTTTTCAGTTGATATCTTGAAGACCTTTGGAGGTAATCTGGTTTAATCCAGTCGTTCTAAAGGGGAAGAACCCAAGACTCAAGTACTAATGTCAAACAGTGAGCTGGAGTGATGAAAACCTAGGCTTGCTGAATCCTTGTGCTCAACACTTCCAGAGATCTCGCTCTAACAAGACCACTGGGGGAGGCTGGGTCTGTCTCCCCACCCCCATTTCCTCCTGCTTTGCACTCTGAATACTCTTATTAGCTCCAAGGAAGCAAAATGAAGAGAAAAGCTTTCGGATGGAATTTTATTCCTCTCAAGGGGTGTCAGAAAGTCCAGAGAAATCTGGGGAAGGATAAAACCCTTCTGACAAGCAAAGGGTAATCTTTGTTATTGTGCGACGGTGGAGTCTGACATGACTAGCGACTCCCTGGGGCTGTCTGATATTTCTTAAATAAAGAGTGTTTGGAATACCTTGGCTGGGATAGGTTGCCATGGAAACAGTGGCCTCAGCGGTTGCCTTGGGTTAGTAAAAGATTTCATCTATTTTATACCCTTTAAAACACAATTGGTACAGATTCTCAAAACAGCAACTTTGCTCTAAAGCATTTGACATTGACCACTGACTCTGATCCAGGAGGCCACCTTTTAGATGTCATTCTGCAATCGATGATGCTAAAGCAATCTGGAAAAAAATACCGTGAGGATTGCCAAGCCGACGAGTCTCACCACAGAGTTTGAAGAAGCAATGCCTGTGTTTAAAAGCCTGCAAAGCATATCTAGCTCCTTCTCCCCACCCCCAGCTCTCTACCCTAAAGAATTCAGCCATGGCTGTATCTGTTTCCATGTCAGTGATGGAGTGTAGAGAAGAAACTACAGGAGGGAGGAAGGGAGAGAGAGAGAAGGGATGGGTCCAGAATGACTTGCAGAACTGAAATGCACCATATCAAATGCCAAAAAGAAAGGAAGCGGTGTGAATTCTTAGGCACTGCTGGTGGTAACCTTTTTGGGAAAAAAAATGTAGCATTCCTAGTGGGTTTGCAAATGCACATAATCTATGACCCCGCAGTGGCAGTCCTTGGAACTGAGTCTCAAAACATCCTTGCACATATGCAACAGAACACATGATCGAGAATATTCCTGGCATCACTGGTGTAAGAGCAACACTGCTGAAGACTATAGAATCTACCCACATTAGCCCGCATGATTCTTACAACCTAATATTGAACAAAAAAGAAAGTCATAAAAGCATGAATGTAATAAGAAAGTAAAATATTAAAAACTAAATGGTCTATTAGTTAAGGAGGCATACATGAGCAATGCAATTATAAAGAGGAATACAAGAATTATTGACACAAAATCCAGCATTGTGCTTATGTTTGGAAAAGAGACAGACACATTTTAGTTGGGAGAATAAGGTGGACGCTGGTAGTGTTCTACTTCTTCAAAAAGTAAAAGTAAACTATGCACATCTTTATAGCTACTCAAATTACTGTTAAAATAATAAAAATTGAAAACAGAAATTCACATGCAATCTTCCATCATTTTAGTCACTATTTTTACCTTTCTTGACAAAGACCATTATAGATGAACACTGTTATCAAGCATAATAAGAGCACTTATATAGAATACTACAATTTATAAAGAATGTTCACATTAAGGTGGATTTGATTGTTTCTTAATTGCAGCCAAATAATAGATGCTCAGATGTGACATACACAAGGAAACAGAGCTAAGAAATGAATAAACCGAAACTTGGGTCCTCTGATGCAATAGCCTGAAAATCTTTCTACTGTATCATTCCAAAACGTCACACCCAGTCTTGCTGTCCCTGTTATAAGATACATTCTATGATTAGAGTCATTTGGCTGTTACTCTTTCACATCTCATTGCTCAGCGTTCCCCATCTCAAACTCTGTTCTCCTTCCCATGGCTCACAGTCCCCTCACAATCTCATGATCTCTCAGGTTCCCAAGTCTTTGCACATCTTCACCTATTTCCTCCCTGTCTGAAGCTCTATCGGATCACACCCCCACCCCCCGCAATGTTTAGAAGTTTCCTTTATTACTGTACAATTCCCTCCTGGTTCAAGCATCCACCTGTGCCTTTATTTACTCCTAAAAACTATTTTCTACCAAAGCATGTCCTCTTGTTCAGCTATGTGCATTTCAGTGGATGATTTTTAAGTCATCAAATTGTCTCAAGATTCAGGATAACGGAGTTTAATAAAATTAGGTTAGTGATGGAGAAGATTTGGGGGACCCAATAATATTGTCTGAAATTCCTTGTATTCCTCATCAGGCCCCAGGGGTATGCTTTATGGGTTGTAGGGCCAAGCCAACAACATTCCCCTACTTCTATCTTTAAGGCAACTGTTATTTTATCACTGATCACAAATATCACTCATTTACTGCTTAATAGTAAAGAATTTTTTACCCTTCTATACATCCCTTTATATTCAAATGGATAAAAAACTGGGAGAGAAAATGCATATTTGAAAAAAATATAAACTATATTTAGTCTCTGCCACAAATATATTATATTTGGACAAATAACATGTTTTATAGGTTACTTAGGAGCCAGCAAATATATATATATACATATAAATTTTATAGCATTCATTAAATGTTTTACATCTTCTATGTGAATAGCACAGTGTTTATGTAATGAAAGAGGATATTAATTATGAAATTTTGATGAAAAAATTTGAAGGTAACGATAGTGGAAATAATTTTACCTTATATTTACTCTCACGTAGGAATGCTTTTGTTAGCAGAACTTTTTATATTATTGGGAAAAAAATGACAAGCAAGCAAATGATGATTTGGTTTAAAATCTTATCTTGGCATCGCATATTGAGAAATATGCAAACATAAGGTTAATGTGGGCCTAGTTATTTAATTATTTGACTTGTAGTATCCATGGTGGTTTAAACATTCCAGTAAGTTCTTTGTTCTTTTTCCCATTGAGCTCAGTTTATGGAAACTATAGAATTATTACAGGAGCTCCTTGAATTTCTTAAGTGTGATAAGAATTAGTGTGAAATGATTTTAGCTTGGGATATTTGCCATTTAAGAAAGGATAACTTATTTTTCCATTTACTGCATATTTCATTTTGATTGCGAACCCTAAGCTACATGGAAGCTTACCTGACTCTAGTTGATGGTCTCTTCTGAAGACATAAGCCAGCTCACCTTGCTTTGTGGGTTCTATTTAACTTGGAATTTATGGGTTCTAATTATGTCTTAATTTGTCATAGCTAGGCCTCTTTTTTTAACATGTCAGTAGATTCATTTATTTGGGAACATCTAAGGATTAAAATCAAAGAACAATATCAGTCTATTGTTGATATTTTACTTCTTATGATATTGAGGTCTCCAAAATTAGTCTCATAGCATTTAGCCATGTATTTGAGTCTGCAGAAGTTCAATCAAACTATTCATATAGTATCTCTTACTTTTTTCCATAATTATGTTAGTAGAAAAAATTAATCTAAACTATACACTCATAGTTCCCAGGTAGTTGAGCTCAGAGTTGGGTTTGACCTTTGACAAGTGACAAGACCTTGAAGAAAATAAAACAAAACAATGAGTAATACAACCTCTTCAAAAGAGGAGCTTTTCTACTTCTTCAGGATCCTTTGCTAAGGAACTCTGCTATTTTCCTCATCCTAACATAAGCAAGTTGGCTAATCTTAGCAAAATTCCCTTACAGCATAGCACTCCCTCACTCAATGGATGTGACTCAGCAGGCCTGGCAGCCAGGTCTAGCCTTGAAACATCAGATGCAATTTCTTGGAAGCTGTTGTTCAACCTATTGACAAAGCCAAGCAGAAAAAGTTTCATCAGGAACTCATTTGTGCACCTGTCTTGAGTCCGTATGTAAACTCCTTCATCTGCAGTGAGGCTACAGAGACTGCACGGAAGAAGGTGAGCTGGGAAGTGTTTTCCTGTGACAATGAACTGGGAAAAGGAATAACAAGTTCTATTTTCGTCTCATTCATCTACTTCCTAACTATGCACATACAAAAACTCACAAAACACATACAGGTGTTTAAACACACATACACACAGAGGGAAAGAGTGCGGAAGAAGAGGAAGAGCAGAAGACAGCCATTTCGATGCAGATGTGTCTAGGTATCAGAATAAAGCCTTCAGGGAGGAAGTTATAAGAACTGGAAGAACTGGTTTGTCTCTCCACCACTGAGATGGAGCAAAAGGGTGAGAGAGGAGCATCAGAGAGAAAAGATTTGGAAAAAGGTATAGGAGAGGTGTGTTGTATCTCTCCAGTCACCCTCCTTAGCATGAGGATTGGTGCTACTTGACTCAGTTCCCATTTGGATGTCCCTAAGGGACCTTCCCATGAGATTTGCGGAGAGTCTTTAGTTGGGGTCTGGTGACTACTCTTTGACTGGAGTCTGTAGAACAGCAGAATTTTGAAGTATGAAAGGAAGACAACCAGGACACCATTCCTAAGGCCAGAGTCCACACCCTGTGTCCCGTTTGAGAGCAGCAGTCATTTCTGCTTCTCACACGGACTTGTGCGGATGGGCCAGAGACATCAGTCCGAATCATGAGCCGGATCACCAGTTCCCCAAGAAGTTGTTCAGCAACATAAAACCACCCTTTTTACAGTCTACGAGTTGGCCGATCGTAATTAGGCATCCAGAGGTCATTGAATGGTCTGCAAACTAGAACTTCAGACTCCCATGGATCTTTACAGCTGTCAACGGCTGCTCATCCTGCACACCCAGCTGAGAAGTAGGCAGGGCTGAGAGAACGTGGCAGTGCACCCAGCCCAACCCTCACAACCCCAGCCTCTGCCAGCTCGCTCCATCGGACTTGCATCCCTCCACTGGGAATCAGAAATTCCTGACTTATGAAAATTCATGGTAAGGCCAGAAGGAAGTATAGAAAATGAGGAAGAAGAAATCTTGGAAAGCTGTATTAAATAATAACATTGGTGTGTGCCTGAGTGACATTCTCCCGTATGGTTAAGTTTCATTTGTTTGTTTGTTTGTTTAAATGTGTTGTTTTTTATTTTTTAAATTTTGTCCCACACTTTTTCATTGTCATTCAGGTTTTA
>PVKM010004092.1:0-53802 GCA_004027735.1 Carollia perspicillata | reverse complement strand
TCTTTAAAGCAGTGAGAGATCCTGGATTCCTGTTGTTCTAGTTTAAATCAAGAGTTTGGTAAATGTTAATAATGCATATCAATTGGAGTAAATTAGTGGGCTGATTATATAGCTTTAGATTGGGATCTTATTTTTTAAAACAAATTTACATATAATGCCAAAGGAATTCTGTAGAAGATGTATGGATTTTCTTTTTTATCCCTGCTGTAATGTAAGACATGTACTATACTTGAGGAAAAAAATAATAAAGAGCCCACTTTTACTGTACTAACTAAATCAATGATAGTGAAATTAATCCTAAGACTCTTTGTAGAAGCTAAACCCCAGTGTTATTCTTTAACTGCACATGAGTGTAAACTGAATATAAATTGCTTTTGTAATGGATTTGGAAACTTTTTTGCAACTATCTTGTCAATTTTATTGGCAGAAATGCCTAGTGAAGGCATGTTATTCAAAATTTCTCTGTGAGAAAAAACCTAATAACAGAAAGAATATTGAAACACATGATAAGAGGTTTTAGTCTATTTCCCCCCCACAGTGCTAGGTGTGTGAATCTTCACTTTTTCCCTGGTGTTGTGAATCTTTATTCTTTTGTTGTTTGTTTGTTTAGTACTACCAAACCTTTCTCTTTGCATATTGCATGGATTAAAATGAATTCTGAAGCTCTTTTATATTCTTTTAGAGTTTCTTTACATTGTTAAGAATGCTTCCCTGGGTTTGTCGTAATTATTTCTAATATCTAGAATTCTTCTTACTCATATAGGCTAAGAGAAACCAATAATGATTTTTATAAAATGTACACAACCATGTTAGCCTTTTCCACAATTACTAGAATGAGAAAAAAATATGATTTTAATAGAACTGGTTTGAATTAACACATATAACTGAAAGTATTATTAGTCTGTTTAAGAAAGAAATGGCAAAATCAATTAGTGTAAGATATAAGATTAATATATTTAATCATGTACATAACTTGCTATAAATTAAAAATATGTAAGCAGACATTTTATAGAAAAAGTAAATACTCATGGCCAGTAGAATTATTTAAAATGTAAAATAACTTTATTATGAATACCACTGATTCTGCAAGGCAGAGCATCTGATCAAAGAGGATTCGTTTCAGGCTCTAAGATCCTGTTGACTTTGTCTTGCCTGTTTTGGACTTGCTTGGGACTGGCCATCGTCCTGGTCTTTGTCCTAATTTTACCCTCGCACAGTGGGAATGTCAATCCTATGCCTGTACCATCATTTTACTTCGGAAGTGCAAAACTTATCTGATTTCATAGGTTCACAGCTGGAGAGGAATTTTGCCTCAGAATGAGTCATACATCAGATTTCACCAATGTCTGATTTAGAGGAGATTTAGAAAGACCTTGTAAATCAGAGCTGATGCTGGAATAAGTCAACATTTTTCTGACTGTTGGAACAGAATGAACGTAACCTGTGTGGGATTAAGAATATGCATTTTGGACTTCTGGCCAAGGTGGAGATGTAGGTAGACACACTGTGCCTCCTTGCACAACCTAAACAAGGGCAACAACAATTTAGAAACAAAATAACAACCAGAACTGACAGAAAATTGAACTGTATGGAAGTTGGACAGCCAAGGAGATAAAAAAGACACATTCATCCAGATCAGTAGGAGGGGTAGAGTGGGCCAGCCGGGCAGAAAGGGGTCTCAGCATAAAAAGTGGTGGCAGCTGGCATGCAAAGCACCCCGGGCGTGCAAAACTACAGTGGGCAGACCCTGGGTGCACAGGCAGCGGCTGGCAGAACCTGGACACGGGGTGGCAATGGGCAGACCCAACAAGGTGGCGATTGTGAAGTGGGGCACTGTGCACAAGGCGGCTGACTGGGTGGTCCCACATTCACATAAATAAACCAGGTGAAATTGGGGAGCAAGACAGATCACGCAACCCAGAGTCCCAGCACTGGGAAATAAAGCCTCAAAATACTGATTAAAAACACCTGTCTGGGGTTGAGGCGCAGGGAGAGACTCCCAGCCTCACAGGAGAGTTCTTTGGAGAGACCCACAGGGTCCTAGAACATACACAAGACCACCCACCGGGAATCAGCACCAGAAGGGCCCAGTTTGCTTGTGGGAAGCTGCAGAAGGGACTGAAATCCGACAGAGAGCAGAGCAAGCCATTGTTCCCAGCGACTGGGTTGTTCTGCCCTGGTGAACACCTAAGGCTCTGCCCCTCATACATAACAGATGTGATGAGACAAAAAAAACTCTAGCTCAAATGGAAGAACAGATCAAAGCTCCACAGCAAATACAACTAAGCAACCAAGAGATAGCCAACCTATCAGATGCATAGTTCAAAGCACTGGTGATGAGGATACTCACAGAATTGGTTGAATTTGGTTGCAAATTAGATGAAAAAATGAAGACTACGCTAAGTGAAATGAAGGGAAATGCACAGGGAACCAATAGTGATGGGAAGAAAACTGGGACTCAAATCAATGGAGTGGACCAGAAGGAAGAAAGAGACAACCAAACAGAAAAGAATGAAGAAACAAGAATTCAAAAAAATGAGGAGAGGCTTAGGCACCTCCAGGACACATTTAAATATTCCAACATCCAAATTATAGGAGTACCAGAAGAGGAAGAGGAAGAGAAACAAGTGGAAAACTTATTTGAACAAATAATAAAGGAGAACTTCCCCAACCTGGCAAAGGAAATAGACTTCCAGGAAGCTCAGTGAGTCCCAAAGAAGGTGGATCCAAGGAGGAACACACCAAGGCACATCATAATAGTAGAGAATTCTAGAAGCAGCAAGAAATAAGGGAACAGTTACCTACAAAGGAGTTCCCAGACTGTCACCTGATTTCACAAAAGAGACCTTGCAGTCAAGAAGGGGCTGGAAAGAAGTATTCCAAGTCATGAAAGGCAAGGATCTACATCCAAGATTGCTCTATCCAGCAAGGCTTTCATTTAGAATGGAAGGGCAAATAAAGTGTTTCTCAGATAAGGTCAAGTTAAAAGAGTTCATCATCACCAAGCCCTTATTTTATGAAATGTTAAAGGGACTTATCTAAGAAAAAGAAGACAAAAAATCACATATAGTAAAATGACAGCAAACTCACAATCATTAAAAACCACACCTAAAACAAAAACAAAGACAAACTAAGCAAACAACTAGAACAGGAACAGAACCACAGAAATGGAGATCACATGTAGGGTTAGCAACAGGGGAGTGGGAGGGGGGAGAAGAGGGAAAATGTACAGAGAATAAGTAGCATAGATGGTAGGTAGAAAATAGACAGGAGGAGGGCAAGAAGAGTATGGTAAATGTAGAAGCTAAAGAATTTATGACACATGGACATGAATTAAAGGGGGGGAATGTGGGTGGAGAGGATGTGCAGGGTGGAGGGGAATGAAGGGGGAAATGGGACAACTGTAATAGCATAATCAATAAAATATATTAAAAAAGAAGAAAAAGAACATACATTTTGAGTTGTGCCATAAAAAATGGGATGAGTATAATCGCATAATCAATCAAATATAGTTAAAAAATAAAATTGTTCAACATTTGCAAAAAAACTATAAACGTGAAGCCTCAGAGAGAATGCAGGATATCTTTTTATGCACCAACATTCACATAATGAGACTATCAGAAGAAGACGACAAAAAGGCATGATCAGAAAAAGATATTAGAAGACATAATGGCTGAACAAAAATATTAATTTACACATGCAACAAGCTTAATGAACTTCAAATAGGGTAAAAGCAAAATGATTCACACTCAGATGTAGCATAGTATAAAGGCTAAATGCCGAAAACAAACAACCAACCTTGAAAGTAGCAAGAGAAAAATGGCTTCTCAAGAATGAGGGAGCCTAGGAGGAGTAAAACCTGACTTCTCACCAGAAAAAAATGAGGCCAGAAAGTGGGTTGACATGGTGAAAATGCTGAAAGAAAGAAAAAACTATCAACCGAAAGAAAACCTTTCACACAACAAAATGCCTTTCAAAAAGGAATGCAAGGTAAATGCATTCACAGATAAAAAAACAAAGAATTTGGTCCTTCCTGACTTTCCTTAAAAAAGTACTAAAAGAAGTTCTTCAGGCCATTAGCAAGTATATCCAGATGGAAATTCGAATCTACGTAAAATCAGAGAACACTCCTAAAGGTAATTATGTGGTATAAAAACAGTATAAATGGATATTTTTGTTCTTTGTTTAACTGATTTGAGCAGGAGTTGAATAAACATATGTGTAGAATGATTGTGTTGGGCCTGGGACAAAGATGAACATAATGAGGAGGTTAGTGAGAGCAGGGTTGTAATCGGAGGGCAGAAATGTGGCCAGCTGGTGTTTTGAACCCACAGAAACAAATACATAGAATCAGAAATGGTAAATACAGGAAATATAACAAATCTATAAATATAGACTCGATTTCCTTTCTTTCTCAATTTCCTTAACACATAAAAAAGTAATGATTTCTGACAACGTATTGTAGGATTTGTAATGCAGAGATGTAAAGTAAAATATAATATTATGTATTTATAATTACATATGTATATATATTCAGTTATATATACATAGACAAATTATATGTATTCTCTTATATATAACTTAATTATGTATGTTATATACACCCTTGAAGGGCTCTGAAAGGGACAACAGACTCAAGACTTCACAGAAAGAGAGTAGCCTTTCTGCATCTCACTGAAATTAGGTTATGTAATATATATGTGAAGTAGATTATGATACATTAAGATGAGCATAGTAAACCCTGGAGAACCTACAAAGAGATAACTAAAAATATAAAACGGAAAATAAAAGGTGGAAAGAGTTAAATTGGCATTGAGTATTTTCTACAAAAAATGCTTCTTCAGGATTTGTTTCCCACAGTACATATCATATGATATATTCACGTTTAAAATAGAATTAGAAAAAAATTAATCTTTTAAAGAGTGGGTTTTGTTTTTAAGTATTTTAAAACTCAGATGACGTTTTGTGCCTAAAATAGCGAGTTCAGCACTCATTTAATTACATGTTATATTAAATCAGGGCCCATCAACTGTTGGTTCCTCTGCAATTTTCTTACCACAGAATTTTGCTTTAATTGATTTCTTCTTTTTGACTTTCATCTCCCAGTGGAGTTTGTGGGAAGTCACATGGTTGCTGGCATGAACAAGTCCTTGTAGTTTGCAAATGTCCTTTTGTTTTGTTTTGTTTTTGTGGTGGTGACAGTGTTTTTGTTTTGTGTTTTATTTCTTGCATAAACACATGGGACTGAAATTTTAATCAAGGATAAGTGTATGTTTTATTCTGTTAGAAACATCTAGTTTTCAGTGGGGAGAGCTTCTTTATCTTTCATTAAATTATTCATAAAAATTTTATAATTAATGATGCTATTATAATTGTTTTTAGTTCATTTTCTATTTTTTATTTTTGTAATAGACTATAATTGATTTCTCTATTTTGACAACAAATTTTGTATAATCATAAAATGTGCTTATTATTTTCAGTATAATGCCTATACATGTCTTAGAATTTTCTACATATAACATTATGAGGAGACAATATAGACAGTTTTTAAAAAAGTGTTTTTAAACTGCCAAATATTGGCGACTTTAAAATATTTGCTATTGATTTCTATTTTAGTTTAATATTTGTATGTAGGCTTTTGGGTTTGATATTTGTAGTTGTTTTGTCTGGTTTTGGTATCAGGTTTGAGATAGCATCAAACATAAAGTTGGAAATATTCCTTCCTCATTTGTGTTCTGAAAGAGATTATGTAAAATCAGTGTTAATTCTTTAAATATTTCTTCATTATCTCTTGCAAAATCAGTGGGTCTTGTGCTTTCTGATTTTTAGGGTTTTTTTAAATTAAAGACCCGATTGAGAAAGTTTTATTAGTTTCTCTGCAAGCAGAAATCTTCAATACCCCCACACACAGCATAGAATTCTTCTGAATAAAATCATCTGCTCAGATGATTTTAAAATTAGAACATGAATTCATCATCCTTTGTTGGCCCACACAATGATGTACACCTCAACAAAGATGGTTCCATTGCTCTACAATGATAATGAGGCATGAATTCAGCCCATTCTTGGACTATGTTCTTTGACCTGTATGAACCAACCTTTTCAGTACTTCTTGCCATTAAAAAAATTAAAATCAAATGGATGGCATAACTCAGTTTCTTATTCAAATCAAAAGTAGTCATTCACTGGAATTTACTATTGAGTAATAAAAATAATAATGAGTAATATTATTGAGTAATAAAAATAAAATGCCTTTTATTGACATTTGGATTTAATACAAAAATTAATGGAGATAATATTTTGCACAATAGTATAGGAGTAATTTATTGGTTACTACAAGCAAGGTACTACTATGCTATCACTTTGTATGCAATGTATAAATTAACCCTTACATAGTCTGATAAAGTTAGCATAATATTACTTCCCCTTCAGAGATCAGAAAATTGAAGCAGAGAGATCAAATAACTTCTCCAGTGTTACACAGCTAGTGTATGACAAAGACAATAGCTATATCAAGTGAATTTTAATAAAATAAATTGAATATAAACAGCTCCAAAAAAAGAGACTCAATGTATTCAAAAGTCGTAGGGCTACTTTTTGTATCCATTTCCTATTGAGTGAAGTGTGGTAATTTGCATTGTTCAAGGAATTGCCCCATTTTGTCTGAGTTGTTGAATTCTTGTGCACAGGGCTGTCTGTAGTGTTTCCACACCCTTGCCTGCAGGCACAGTGTGCGTGTTTACACTGTTTTATTCCCGATAGTGGAGATTTGTCTTCTCTCTTTTTCTCTTTGTAAATATTTCTAGAAGTTTCTCAGTTCTATCTTTTCAAAATTACAACTCTTTGTTTTATCGACTTTTATATATTTTTGCTTTTAATTTCAATTCTTTATTATGGTGTTCTTCCTGCTTGAGTTAATCGTTCTTCTCCTTTGCTATGGTGTTGATGTGGGAGCTTCGATTACTGATTTGCTTCTTTGCTAATGTAGGCATTTAGTGCTATACATTTCCCTGTCAGCCCTTGGTAAGTAATATTCCTCAAACGTGTTCTGTTGTGTTCTTATTTTTATTCAGTTCAATGGATTATTTGATGTTCCTGAGACTTTTTCTTTGATCTATAGCACATCTAGATATGTGTTATGTAGTTTTCATGTATTTGGATATTTTCTTGTTATCTCTAATAGGTTTCTGTGCTTCCGTGATGGTGGGACGATATGTACTGCATGGTTTTATTCATTTCATGGTTTTCTTGTGTCGAGGTTGGTTTTATGGTCCTGGATAAGGCCCAAGTTGGTGTATGTCCCATGGGCACTAGAAATGAATGTGCTCTACTGGTCAATGGAATTTCCTTAAAATGTCAGTTAGTATTCCTTAACATTAATTAGGTCCTCTGCGTTTGATTGTGTGATTCACCCTTGCTGACTTTCTGTTCAGTGGTTCAATCAAGTGTCCACAGAGGGATGTTGTCGTCTCCAATTTGATGATGCGTTTGCTCATTCCTTCTTTCAGTTCAGTCGCACTGTCTGTGCTTTCTTTGTGGATTTACCCTTTCATTATCATACAATATCCCTTTCTGCCTCTGGTATTTTATTTGTTCTGTATCTAGTTTATCTGATAGCAATCTAGCCACTCCTATTTTCTTTTTATTATTGTTTATACTGTTCTTTTCTGTATCCCTTTTGTTTCAATCTGCCTATACCACTATATGTGACGTTGCTTATGCAATGTATGTAGTTTGACTGTATGTTTAATCCACTTTGACAATATCTGCCTTTAATGGCTATATTTACACAATGTGTTTTAAAAATAAGCATTAAAAATAAAAAAGATATGACTATTCTTTAATGTTAAAGTCAATTTTATATGTATTACTTTGTATGTTTACATAAAAACACTATGAAGTAGTTGTTTGCTTTTTATTAATAGCATAAATTTTTTATATGTTTGGAAACTGTCACTGACTTTATTTACATGAGGCAGCATTCTGTAATTGAAAACACATCTGATGAGAAACAAGACCTGAATTCTACTGAATGCTTTGCTAATAAAAGGATTTATAGTGTTTATATGTGTATTTAATAGCAAAAATCAAAAACTTGTTTTGTCTTATTATGTTATAGAGACATAATGCAATGTCTAAAGTGTTTGTAGCTATAAAATGATATGAATATATTAAACCTAACAATTTGCCCAGAGTCACAGAAAACAGTGGCTCAGTCTGGTCTGGAATAGGTGGCTCTGCCTTCCTAACTTTGATTGCTGAGATCAATTTTGTAAATTATAATTATGAAATGTTTCTGCATTTATTCAAGATATAGTTTAGAAATTAAATGCTTTCGATTATCTAATGTGTAATGTTAAACAATCACTGATTAATTTTACTTAAGTTTATATTTTAATAAGATTGCATAAAATATCATGCAAAATAGAATTATTCCTTTTAAAATATTAAAAAGACGTAATAAAAGCATAACAAACATATTGTTAATGCTTTTACCATATTTTATTAAAACCCAAATCAGGTTATTAAATATCCTTGTTTCAAATAAAAAACATAACTGCATAGAAATGAAATTGCACTTTAAAAGTATATATATACATATAATATTAAATATATATATATCTCAGAGCTATCAAGATAAGAACAAGTTATCAAGTGGAAAACTTGAAATTGAGGGGGAAAGAATAGCAAGTATCATGATAACATAAAGAAGACAAAAGAAAATAGCAGTCTAGTTTAGTGATAGGCTATTTCATTTTCTCCACAAAAGCTATGAAAGTTTTGAGAGGTGTGGGACAATAGAATATAAAATTATGGATGAAGTGAAAAATTATTGACCTTTTGTGTCAGAAATCCTAATAGGACTGGTCCTATCCAATCTCCGAGAAAATGTGCAGTTAGTAGATTAGAGGCGGCAAAGCTACTTGGTTCAAGTGACCTCGTGATTAAATTCAATATAACTTAGAATAGTGACCTAAATGCTGTATCAAACTGGAGTTTGAATTCTCAAAGACATATTTTCAAGGTGTAAGAGATGGAATGGAGAAATTGGTCCAGTAAATAATAAGATAAAGCTAGAGCAAGTCAGAATGGGTGGGGAAAAAAATCAGCATTATCCAAAGGGGACAAAAAGAAAAAAAAAGGCTCGGGGACTCTACTGAGGCAGCCGCTTTCAGCATGCATATTACTTTAGGGTGACTGAAGTTTTCCTCTGTTGTTTTTTTCCCCAATGATTTATTCTCTTAGTGGTCATCACATATTAATGCTGGCAATAATTAAATTCCATATTAAAACAAGCCATACACTCGTTCCCTGAAGAATGAATACAGGTTAGCAATAATTCTTATTGGATCATAAAGCTCTTCCTTAGGAAATGGAACAAAGAAATTATTCCCTAAAGCCTATCCAAGAGAAAAAAAAATCTCACAAGTTTTATTAAGTTGTTAAATAAAACAGTAGGCAGAATTGGGAAACTCAGTAAATGAAATAAAGAAATGTAGAAATGTAAAAATATTAACTTTTTATTGAAGGTAAAATTGCGTTTTGATGTGCAATGATGCCTGACTTAACCAATGCCTGGCCAAGCGACTATCTATCAAATAATTACTGCTGCCATACAACCAGAAGTCCTGAGGATAAGTAAGGACCACGGCACACCACGCGGAGGTCTCACAAATCAGGACTTTATTAACAATGTCTTGAATGTTAAAGCAAAAGATATGTGTTCATAAAGTCACACAATCTAATTCATCAAGGATCAAATGGTAAGAAACCTACAGTTAGAATTAGGATACGCTTTTTCACAATACAGGACAGCTAAAGGAACAATCAAATTCATCCGATTGTCATTTCTTAAGAACTACTCAAGGGTTTTCTTTCAGTAGAGCCCACCAAACTTCTGACACTATTTTAGTTTTTTAATTCTCATTGTTTTAACACCTATGTTCAAATGCCAGCATTCAACTTCAAAATGACCTATTAGAACCAGATTTGTCATTTCCATAGAAGTTCTTGCTTTGACATTTCTTAACTAAATTTTGGGAAAAGTTTGTATTTCTCTACAGCTTATTCTCTCTAAGAGTAATAAACAGCAAGTCATGATTTTGTAATTGTATAGATTTTTTCAAAGTCCACTGAAGTTGTGTTTTATAATTTTCTAACTGAACATAATTGTAGAGAATTATATTTATAGAGATTCTTTATTGATAACTGATGTACAAATGAAAGATAATTTAATACTTTTGAGGACCTGTATATTGGAAAAGTTCTTGTTATTGGTGGTTTTATTACATAAATAATAGAATCTAAATTTATGGGGAATTTCACTCATCAAAACACATCATTTTACACTATGCCATATGACTACTTACTATTCAGAAATTATTTTTGTGACCAGAAAGCAGTATCTAATTTTGTCCACATTACAATCTCACTGAATTGGAATGATTATTATGCTAACCCACAGCACAATAATCTGAGAATGTTACCACAGAGTAAACTGAGAGATACAGTCTAAGAAAAATGACCAATATCACACAGCCTTGGCAGGGAATACGGGTCTGATTCTTTCAAACTACTTGTGAGAAAATGTTAACATTTTAAAAATGTTTTTGAGCATGCTGTCTTCATGATTTTTGCCATACCCCTGTATAAGCTATATGGTTATTTATTAAAAAATGGTGTTTAGGTTGACCCCATGTTTACTCCAAGAAACCTCAGTGTGAAAATTTTACATGATCATCATGAAAGAAAAAAGCAATATACCTTGATATAAAATGAAGGTAAGTATAAAACATAAGCATAATGAAAACCATTTAAAAATTTAAAATTGTAAATGTGTATTTTCAAAAGTTTTATGATAATAAAAGTAGCTTATTTTTAAATGGCACTCAATATTTCTAATGTAAAAATGAAAGCATGTACAATTTAGTGTTGGCTTTATAATACTAAGTAGAAATACTATAAAGGTTTGGTTTTATTAGATGACTAAGTTATGTTATTAGAAAAATAATACACCAGAATAGAGTGACTTACACAGAGAGGAGTTTCTCTCTCAGTCTTGCACTGAAGAGTGAGTCAGAGAGTGCCGCTACAGGGCTGATGGAGCCTTTGGCTTCTATCTTCAGCTCCAAGGTGTCAGCTACGGTGGTCACTCAAGCGATGAGACGTGACAGAATGAAAAACATCCATATGCCTTTAAGTTCATGGCCTCCAAGCAGCATGCATCATTTCAGAATCTTACCCTATTGGTAGAACTTAAAAGGCACCACAACCTGAAGTGCAAATACAGTGTGATGACTGTGTCCCTAGCTAACACTCAGAGAAGACTACTGATAGACAACCAGCAGCTCCATCCCTGGTGTCCATAAGGCTATTAAAACCTGTAAATTTGCTCTTAGTGGCATACGTTATCTAAACTCACATACTTGTCACCAGAAATGGTAAGGTATGGTAAGTGCCTTCTCTAAAAATATTGCATACAGAAAATTATTTCCTGAACATAGTGCCATGTGGAAAACTCATTCTATTATGTTTTTCAAGAATTTATCTCAACCTCCAAAACTGGTTCTTTTGCATGTGTTAAATTATTTTGTTGTATTTTTCAAAGTGTTGGGAATAAAGTTGTTTTACTTTGTGTTGCCATCAGATTTGGGAAATATTTAGATTACCTTTTAGGCACTCTCAAATGTTTCTTTACACCATTCAAAAATTCTTTGGATGAAAAGAACCTTGTCATTTAGATAATGAAAGAGATTAGCTTCACATAGCCAAGGTCTGTAAGCTGTGACTCCATGTTGCTGTCATATCCACTGTTAGAGAGGCAGTACGGAGACACGGCTTAGTGCGAACGCATTTGGATTTTCAAGTGAGCAACTGCATTTACAAAATATGCGGGTGTCAATGTCAGTGCTACTTATGCATATAATCTTACATCATGAAGACGTTTCCCAGGAAGAATGGGAGCTGTGCTCTCAATTAGAAGGATTTGGCGTACCAGATGGCAGCTGTGGTTTGAAAAATAGATGTTTGTCGTTGTCACTGGCCCAATCTTTTCAAACTGAGACGAGATTCAAGAATGCTGTGACCTGCATCAAATTTAAAAGCTGGAATGATGTATTGTCTAATTGAAGAAAATGATACAAATTCAACAGGAAAACATATACAAATACTACTGATAGGAAATTAGAGGTGCTGAATGTCCACATTTATTTTTTTGCTTTGTAAATATATTTTATTGATTGTGCTATTACAGTTGTCCCATTTTGCCCCCTTTAGTCCTCTCCATCTCCCCATACCCCCTCCCGCCCACTTGCTCTCTCCCTTAGTTCATATCCATGGGTTGTACATACAAGTTCTTTGGCTTCTCCATTTCCTATACAATTCTTAACCTCCCCTTATTATTTGTACCTACTACTTATGCTTCTTCTTCCATCTCCCTTTCCCCCATTCTCCCCTCCCCACCCTCCCCACTGATAATCTTCCATGTGGTATCCATTTCTATTATTCTGTTCCTATTCCAGTTGTTTGCTTAGTTTACTTTTGTTTTTGTTTATGTTTTTAGGTTTGGTTATTGATATTTTTTAGTTTGTTGTCATTTTACTATTCATAGTTTTTTATCTTCTTCTTTTTCTTAGATAAGTCCCTTTAACATTTCATATAATAACAGCTTGGTGAAGATGAAGTCCTTTAACTTGACATTATCTGAGAAGCACCTTATCTGCCCTTCCTAAATGACAGCTTTGCTGGATAGAAGAATCTTGGATGTAGGTCCTCGACTTTCATGACTTTGAATACTTTTTTTGAACCACTTCTTGCTGGTAAGATTTCTTTGGAGAAATGAGCTGATAGTCTTATGGGAACTATTTGGTAGGTAACTGTTTCCTTTTCTCTTGCTACTTTTAAGATTCTCCCCTTATCTTCAACTTTTGCTAATGTAATCATCATGTGCCTTGGTGTGTGCTTCCTTAGGTCCAACTTTCATGGGACTCTCTGGGCTTCCTGGACTTCCTAGAAGTCTGTTTCCTTTGCCAGGTTGGGGAAGTTCTCCTTCATTATTTGTTCAAATAAGTTTTCAATTTCTTGCTCTTTTTCTTCTTCTTCTGGCACCCCTATGATTCAGATATTGGGACATTTTTGTCCCATAGGTTCCTAAGCCTCTTTTCACTTTTTTGAATTCTTGTTCCTTCATTCCGTTCTGATTGAATGTTTATTTCTTCCTTCTGCTCCAAATCATTGATTTCATTCCCACTTTTCCTCCCATCACTGTTGGTTCCCTGTGCATTTTCCTTTATTTCACTTTTCATAGTCTTCACTCTTCTTTCTACTCTGCAACCATACTCAACTATTTCTGTGAGCATCCTGATTACCAGTGATTTGAACTCTGCATCTGATAGGTTGGCTATCTCTTCATCACTTAACTGTATTTTTTCTGGAGCTTTTATCTGTTCTTTCATTTGGGCCATTTTTTTTTTTTTGTCTCAGCACACCTGTTACTTAGTAAGGGGTGGAGCTTACACATTCACCAGGGAGGGGCCACCAACATCGCTGCGTTGTGATGTTATGTGTTGGGGGAAGGGTCCAAGAGGGAACAGTGGTGCTTGTTCAGTTCTCTCCCATTCCCCCTGCTACCACAAGCAAATCGGGCCCTTCTGGTGCTGATTCCTGGGTGGGTGGGTTTGTGTAAGTTCTAGGGCCCTGTGTGTCTCTCCAACTCTCCTGTGAGGTGGGAATTTCTCCCACTGCCGCAACCCCCACAGGTGTTTTCAGTCAAAGGTTTGAGGCTTTATTTCCCCGAACTGGATCCTTGGTTGTGTTGTCTGTCTCCAACCCCAGTTGTTCCTTCCAGTTTATCCACACACAAATGTGGGACCACCTGCTCCACCAGCCAAAGCTTTGCCTGGTCCAGGTTCTCCAGCTGCCACCTCACCATGAGTCCTCTCTGCCTGGCTGCCTGTCTCCGTCCCTCCTACAGGTCTAGATGAATGTTTCTTCTTTAACTCCTTGGTTGTCGGATTTCCATACAGTTTGATTTTCTGGCAGTTCTAATTGTTTTCTGTTTTTAAATTTGTGTTTGTCCTTCTTTTGGTTTTGTGAAGAGGCATAATGTGTTACCTATACCCCCATCTTGGCCAGAAGTCTCACTACTTGTATTTTTGTTTGCTTAGTGAATTATCTGAATTAATTCTTTAAAAAATTTATTCTTTCTCATAATTGACCACTAAAATATTTTTTCTCTGAGCTTATTGTCTAATGATTAGAAAATGTTTTCTCTAAATTCTTGAAGTGCGTCCTCCCAAAAAACAACAAACCCTCCCTTCTGTGTGTTGGGTTGCAAGAGGATTGTGTGTGTTAGGGTATGTTTTTGAAACTGGGCCAAGCAGTTTACAACTCTGCCTTAGTTTTTTCTTTCTGCTTGTGTAGACTCTCAAAGTGAGCCAGATGTTAGAACTTAGGGCTTTTGAGGGCTTTCATAAGTATGTGGTTCCAACTTTCCAGGTATACATCAAAGCTTTTCAGACCCTTATTCCCAAAGCAACTACTCTCCACCCTTTCCTTCCAAGATTTTTGGCTAGTTTATTATTTGCCCCAACTTTTAATCATTGCCTAAGCAGCAGTGACTAAAATATTTGTCTAGAGTCATTTTAAATTAACGTCCCTGGGTAGGAATTTTGGCAAAAGGCACTTTTCAGTCTGGTGAAATAAAGGGAAGCTTTTTAAAAAATATTTTTAATGTATTTATAGAGAGGGGAAGGGAGGGTAAAGAGAGGGAGAGAAACATCAATGTGTGGTTGCCTTTCACACACCCCCAATCTGGGACTTGGCCTGGAACCCAGGCATGTG
The DNA here is from genome assembly GCA_004027735.1 of Carollia perspicillata. Lineage (NCBI taxonomy): Eukaryota > Metazoa > Chordata > Mammalia > Chiroptera > Phyllostomidae > Carollia > Carollia perspicillata. The sequence goes on along the minus strand of PVKM010004092.1, from coordinate 38,961 downwards.
CTCTGACTGGAAATTGAACCGGCAGCACTTTGGTTCTCAATCCACTGAGCCACACCAGCCAGGGAAAGAGAAGCTTTTTAAGTGGGTCTCCAGGTGGCCAGTAGACAGATCAAGTAAGAACAATTTGTGAATGAGTTCCATTCTTTTTCTTCCTGGACCCTTACTGGGAATATGAGCTGTTATTTTCGAGACTACCACTGGGCTAGAGAGCACAGTATAGATGTAAAGTGAGTTAAAACACCGAAAAGCTCACTGTTCTTAATGAAATTGAGTGTTTTCTTTCCCCCTGAGGAAATGCTTCCTGGGTTGTGGCAAGCTTTTGATTAGTTTCTAGGGCTTGGATGATGTCAGTTCTGACAGTTTCACTGGTTTTGTTCTTTGCTCTTCAGCAAAGGTTGTCTTTTGGAGTTTCTTACTCAAAAATAAGGACGTCACTGACATCAGCCTGTTTGTGAGGCCTCGCCACATTTGTGTACTTGCATAAGATATGTTGATGAGAATATTACATAGAATTATTTTTCCTACCAATATTTAACTTCTTTACACACATAAACTATCTTCCTGAAATTACATGGACCCTCCCTACTATACTTGATAAAAATGTTTTTCTTATTGATGATGAAACCTTAAAATATTTGGTGACCTTCACTGTTTCTGGGCTAAACTGACCCTTCTTCCTTTCCTTTCTTTAAACTTGGCTCAGTGTATTTTCGAACAGGTTTGGGAATAAAGACGGTTCTACTGTAGTGAGGCAGTGAACAGTGTGATCGTGGTAACCACACAAGGATCTGACATGCTGGTGCTGCTGGCTGCCATGTACTGTGTTTATGGGATTGTTCTCCTCCAAGGAACTCTGAGAGCAATTTTGGGAAATTATATAAAATTGATGATGAAAATATTCAAATTTATATACAAAGAAATAACACGTTTTTATTTCTTTTCAAGAAACTGTTCATAGAAATATTAGGCATCTAAGATAATTCAATTCATCTACAATGTTTTCATTTTATATTATGAAAAAGACTAAAGGAACTATGTTTTTCCCCAATATTGCATAGATTCCCAAGAAGAATGAATCATCAGATATGTGACAGAAGACTACATACAATAGTGCATTGAACTTTTAATAAAGTAGCTACAAATTATAAGGTACATTTTAATGATTGTGTTTTCAAGATACTGTATCAGTTACTATAAAATATATTGCTTTCTTCATCATCATTATCATATGTATCATATTCATCATCAATTACATATGTAAAAATGGTGGTTTCACTCTATATTCTTTTTGAGTTCCTTTTCCCTCAAAACCTTTTAACAGCACAGTCAAATCAATAATTTGTTTATTATATTATTATTATTATTATTTGACTAAAGAAATTGTAAAGATTAGAAACTTGTTCTTTCAAATCTTAGTCCAAGATTCAACTTCACATACTATAATACACTGTGCTGACATTCCTAAATTGTACTGCACTGTGAAATAGTTTGTGGAAACATCAGTTCATGTATTGAATTATACAAAAAAGATAGGAAGAGTTACCTAGTGATTAGAACATGAAAACATCTATAGAATGTATAGATTATTCTTGGAAAAATGTGGACTTTTGAGAACTTATCTATCTCATTCTGTTGCCAATATTTCCAACTGTGAAAAGGATTTAACAGTTTCTAACTGTGAAATAAATTTCCTTAAGAACAGTATTTTTCCATTTGTTTTTAATTGCTTTGAGATACTCAGACAAGATGCACTGCAGAAAAAGAGGTATTATCCTTCAAGAGATGCTATCACACTCTCTTCTACACTGAAACTGTGCAGCTCTCTACCATGTGGAAGTGGGGGTTCGTAGTGCACTTCAGCAGTGACGGTAGGTATTAGTCAATAAAGCTGGACAGTGATGTTAAAAATCCTCAGCAATGCTATAACATAACAATTAAAACAAAAACACATGTTTGGTTTTAACATATATTTTCTACTAAAATATCTTTGACTTGAAATTTTTGAGAGGATTTAATGGGAAAAAAACAATCTCATGAAATCATTAATTGTCATTCCCTTTTATATTTTAACGATAGTAAATATTTCCTGATTATGTTCAGAAAATTTTATTCACTCAAAAATCAAAGCTTTGGGGGAATAAAATATCCCAAATAATTAAAATAAACTTCATCTGGAAAGGATTTGTTTATTGACAGTTTGTTTAGGTTGGCACACTGTTATTTACACACCTTTCTATGAAAGAGCGAAGCAGTATAATTAGCTATGTTGTCAGTGGAAATAAAACTGCCAAGTTCTAACTCACTCTATAAAAAATAAAAGTCAGAAATAAGCAAACTGCCCTAGTGAAAAGAAATCTTATCACATTTATTGCCTTAAAAGGGCAGATAAGAGAAAAGGTCTATTTTCTCCGTTCACAGATAAGTGCACTGCTGATGATTCAAGGGTGAAAACTCTAAAGTTTGATAACAAAAACTACCATCTATGGCAATTCCAATAGGTTTCTGGGACTTGCTTTGCTAATATAAAAAGTTGCTGCAGTATCAGAGAGGTTTCTGATCCATCACAAAACAATAACCATATTTGCTACTCTAGCAAAAAGCTGTGTTATATTCAGGTTACCCATGAAGGGTGTTCCAGCTTGGAATCCAACTCTGCCACCAACTAGTTGTACAACTTTTGAGAACAATTTTAATAACATATCTTCCTCAATAAGGTCACTTATATAGTCTATCTTCTAGTATTGTTATAAAAATTATATTAGTATGTGTAAACTGTTTAAAACAGTGCCTATAGGTCAGGATAGTTATCTGAAATCTTGCAGAGTGTTGTTTAAAATTTCACTTTAATTCATTTATGTATGCAACTTTTATTTCACCAAACTCCTCAGTCTTCAGTATGGCATCTAATCAGAATAATATTTTATGGAAGAATAGAGGGTGGCCTTAAGCATTTTATGTCAAAGAAATCTGAAAGTCACCAATAGGCAACCTCTAACAACTCTCCTTTCAAAAAAAGATATTGGTTACAGGAAAAGTAATTTTATCAATTTACCAGTTCTTAAAGTTCTGTATTAGATATTTATTTCTTCTTATATATGTTTTTCTTTTCAGATAAAATCTGTATATCCCAGGAAGATACAATATATTGAATTCACGAGTTATTGAGAATATATATTCAGTTGTGTGTGTTTTAATGTAAATGAATGTATTATCTCCTGTCTCTATAAACACTGGAATCTACTTATTTATTTTATTTAGAGAGATATTTTTCTTCTTTTCCATCTTATAAGTCCCCTTCTCTTTGGGAACACTAAAGTCCTAAAACGACTAGATTTGGGACCACACAAGGCAGGTTCTTGTCTGGTGTGGGCAGGGGAAAGGCTAGTGCCTGAAGTGGAGGACCAGAGCTCCAGCAGGATAAAGCCTCCACACAGCAGGTGTTGGGAGTGAGGAACCAAAGAACAGGCTGGGTCAAGAGCCATGTGGACAGGAGGCCAGCCAGCTTTGGGTGTCAGAGTCTGGACAGTGTGCGGAATGCCTGTATTGACGGGACCCATCTAGAGGGGGGAGTCAGAGCCAGAGCGGGGCGGCAAAGGCATCTAGGTGTGGGTAGATCTTCAGAGCCAAAAAAGGGTGTCCTATGTAGGGAACTGTTGACATGGGCATCAAATCCAAGTGTGGCAAAGAGAGAGTTCTTGCAGGGGTAGAGATAGGTCATGATCATGAGACTGGTTTTGTACAGAGTTTGGTCAAATAAGTAATTACGTTCAAACTATTGAATTATGTTCAAGTCAAATAAAGAAATCCGGTCTCCTGCTGGAGAGAGAGAGAAAACAAGAACTAACTCTCTAAACTTCTATTGTAAGATATTATTATCAATAAATAAATACAACAGTAAATATAGATTTAAATAAATGTGCAAATGTACAGACATGAGTGTGCACATACACATAATTCTTCACTCTATTGAGAGGGCTTCAAACCAGAAACACTCTATAGCAATGTGCCCACCTAAAGCCCAAGTTTGGTCTCCTAAATTACATTTTCCATGAAAAGGAATTAGGACCCCTCTAGAAATGGGTGACTCCAGGGGAAGAGAAAGAAAGCATAAAATGTTTCTGAAAAACCTTGTGCAAGAAAGTGAGGGGCATTCCAGGAAGGAAGGGAACACAACTGGGGGACACAGAAGCCACCTCGAAGGTGCTCCTACGGCTCAAACATGGGACATTTTGAATATAAAAATAAATGATAATAGCAATGAATATAAACTTTCAACAATATGGGGCACTGTGAACCTCTTCTTAGATAATTTGTTAACTATGTAAATTGAAGGATGATGAAAAAACAGAATATTTAGATAGCTTCAAAATACCACTCCAAAAGTTGTCTGTTAATTACGATGTAGAAAAGAAAGCTCCACAGTGTGGTAGAATTGGCCAACATCACCCTACTTAAGTGATAAAAATGAACATCGTCTTTAATGGAACAAAACAAATTTGCACACTGCTTGACAGGATGCAATAAGAATAATGCATCATTGCCTCTCTCTTCCTGCTAAAGATGTAAAACCTAAACCTCAGAGAAACCCATATTGTCTGAATAAGAAAACATCAGAGAAACCCATATTGTCTGAAGATCTTCAAAATAATCATCCTATAATATTAAAAAATGTCAAAGTCATGAAATCTAAAAAGAGATTGAGAAAATGTTTCTGATACTAAGGAGGCTAAATACACAATGATTTGATTGTGAACTGAATCCTTTTGATAGACAGTATTGGGACATTTGGCAATACTTAATGGGATCTGAATTTTTCAGGGTAGTGATGTATTAATGCTAATTTCCCATATTTGATGGCTTTGTTGTGATTATGTAAAAGATTATCCTTGTTTGTTGGAAATAATCACTCGATTATTCAGGGAAATGAGACAAAATTTTGGCATTATACTATCAAATAATTTGAGATATTCCAAATTTATAAAGTTAGCATGAAAGAGAGCAAGGGAAAGAAGAGTAAAATATGGTTTTACTTGATGTAGATGGGAGATTATGAAATAAGAGCAAAGAAATATTAAAAGTGAAAAGATGAGTCAGAAAAGTATAATAATGTATTAATTTATGTACAGTTGTCCATCTTTCTGTTTCTCCCAAAATTTGGACTGCAGTGGTCTTACAGCTTAGAGTCTTGAGTCTTGAGTACTTAGTAATACTAATCAATATTTATATTAATTTATGTTATTACATTTTTCTAAATATTGTCTAATTTTATCCTCTATAACTATAATATCAACATTACTTTCCAAAGTTAAGAAAATAGAGAAATCTTAGATCTGAAAGCCTGGGACATGTTAGAAAAGACTAGTATCTGAACTGAACAACTTCCTGGACTTTTGGTCTTACGTGACTATTTACATCACCAATTGATAGCACACTGAGTCATGAGGAATTAAAAAATGCTTTATTATGTGATGAAAGACATTACATAAGAAATATATCACTTTATTATGTCACATTAATGGCCTACTTAAGGTAAAGGAGTAATATTTATGAATTTGTGATATAAAGTAAAAGTATCTGAATTCATATCCCAATTCAAATACTTTCTTGTACAATTTGAACAATTATCTATAAGTTTTCTTAGACTCAGTTTACACATCTGTGAAAGAAAAGTTATAATAATAGCATTCCATTCATAAAGTCATGGTAATAATCAAATAAGTTAATGTATTTAAATAGCTTAGCTCAAAACCTGGCAAACAATAAATGTCAAGTCACTGTGAATAGTAGTTTTATTATTAATGTTTTAATTAAGGTATAAATAATGATATAATATCATTCATATCATTTATATAATGATAATTATTGATGTACTTCTTACTGCTGAGGAATTATCGAGTGAGTTATTCCAAAAAAGAAACATTACGTGACAATAAGTAAAATGACATAAGGGGACATTTTGTTAAAGTAATGTGCATTTGCCTCTGCATGAATAAGAACAGAATGATGTAACTAAATTTTAAAATTAGCTTAGACTGTTGAGATGTCAATTACTTAAACTTTTGTGATATTCAGTTCCTGAAATAATCAAGAATTTGAATGTTAGACATTCATAAATTTTCAGTAAAATTCTTTAGATGTAGCTTTCCTAATAATCATAGTAAGACTTTGTAAGAGAATGGTATCAGAAATTTTTTACACTTCTAAAGATTCTCTAATGTTTTGATTTTAGAGATACTGATATGGGGACTTAAGAAACAATAAAAGCACACACAAAATTATTATCACCAAGAAGCTATGTTACCAGGATTTGAGCTCATTGACACAAGAGAGGTTCCACATCTGAAACTGAGGTCAAATCTTTCAGGACTGGAATTTCTTTTTACCTTGGCAAAAATAACTCCCCTCATGGGAAAAGTGCATTCAGGAAGGGGATAGGGAGTAGTAAAAGGTAAAGGGAGCCAGATATGTGCTAACGGAAGATCATTTGACTTTGGGTGGTGTGCACATAATGCAATATACAGATCATCTTTCATAGAAATGTACACCTGAAACCTATATGATCTTATTGGCCAGTGTCACTCCAATAAATTTAATATAAATAAAGAAATAAGGGCTCATAATAAAAGAATTTATTAGATTTCTAATCATCAAATAATTCTTAGGCAAAGAGCACTTCCTAATTGTGAATAGATTTGAGACTTTTCCTTAGCATATAAAAATATTACAAATGAAAAAGTTAGAAATTATTGGGTACTATTTTCCAGAATTTTGTTTGGCAAAATGGTGAAATGCAAATATTATATATGTATATATGTTGCGTGTACATGCATACACACATACATACATATCCTTAGTGACCATTATGATCAATGTTTTCAAAGATAATTATCTATGGATCATTAAATGTTTTGGGGGTTGCAACATAAAAGTAGGACCTAGTGTATCTATACATGCATCCTATGTCTATACATTCCTGTTCCAACATTGTCCTTTAATACTTCCCCTGTGAAATGAAGGGGTGAGGTAGAAGTTGCTCATGCCTGTAGGTCTGGCATTTGGCACCTGGATTACCCTTTTTGTGTGTTAGTGGAAAGCCATGTTAACCAGACGGAGGTAGAAACTGAAGCTGGGGAAACAGGACGTCATTCCCACTCTAACACTCTGGAAACAATGTGAACTCTTTAGCATTCAAAACTTAAGTAAGAATCCTCATGTGTTTATGAAAACACATCACCAAAAAAGTAAGGCAGAACACAAAGCAAAACTCCAAATCTCCGTGTATCCTGACTGGTGGAGCAGCCCCCAGAAGCACTGGTCACGCCTGCCAGCCACCATTGCTGAGGCTCACTGGGAAATGCCATGTTAGCGCAGCTGAATTCAGGGGAGCCTGACTGCTTAGACCACCCAGATGACACTGACATGCATGGGCCTGACAAAAATCTACACAGGTCAAGACTCTCTTGCCATTTCCCTAGTTTCTACTCAAATCTCAAGCCCCCACTCTCCACTCCACTCCTCTTACACTCTCTCCTGTCATCTCCAATTACTTTGTTCTTTCTTTTTCTCTGACCATTATCTTTAGTCTCACTTTTTTTCCATTATGTTCTCTTAAGCTCTTTATTAACGAAGCATAAAACCATCTATTTCTCTAAACTTTCCTTTCCTGAAATGAAACCTAGTTTTTCATGAGGACTTTGTGTCCCCAAGAGTCCCCACAAAAGGAGGCTGCCCTTGATGGCACCAAAAATTTGTTTAGGCTGACCACACAAAAGCATCTCAGATTTTGGCGATCAGTTCTTTGTCCTTCACTGACTCTTACCCTCACCCCAAAAGTTCAGTCAAGCAATTGAATTACTATTTTCTTTAGCAAGACAATTGAACAAAATAGTCATGTTGAAAGCATCATTTTGTTGTGTCACTCTTTACTTTAAAAAAATGTGTCATCTGTCAATAATAAGCTCTTTAAAGATCTACCAATAATGTTAATTAAATGTCTTGAAACCTGGATCACAGTCTCACTCTTCACCTCCAAACTATAGACCTGATGTGTGGGAGCAGTCCTGCAACAGGGATTATTACTCCCAAACCTGCTCCTGTGTTCTACCCTGCATCTGCCACCATCCCCACAGTCCTCACTCCAAACTGCTAAACTTGTAAAATATTCAATCACTTCTGGATGCACATTCTTTTGATGCTATTACTTTCTTTTCCATCTATCTGCCTGCTTTGGGCTCGATGTCCCTCTCTCTGCAATTCGACGTCCCAGGTGAATCCATTGGCTATCATTTTATTGAGACATCTATCATTTTACTGATATCCTCATTGTATTCTTATTAGTATTTCCCAAACAAGATTGTACTATGAAGAAGTTAGAATTCCAGACTACTCAGTATTTTTACAGAGGATCAATGAAAGTGGTAGACTGATTTCTTTATAATGCATACCAATTTGCCATATATAATGCACTTCACTGTGTACTTTTCAATAATTCTACTTTTGCCTATTCAGCTTTTCTGTTTCTTACAACTATTTCAATTGTTTTTCACTTTATTTAAAATTTTGATTTTCCACCTTCCAGCTTATTCTAAGGGTCTGACTATATTGCCAAAACAAAGAGAGAAAGAGGAAGCTTTCAAATGAAAAATTGCTTCAACATCTAGCTACTAAATCTGTAAAGCTGTACATATTGATAAACACCCCTGCTTATCATTTTCTCATTAAAATGGGAAAATGGTCCTCTTTTCTAACACATCTCTTTCTCTGTGCTCTGTAATTAACAGTTTTCTATATCCCCAGATACTGGATATTAACATGAACTTTCTCTCCTTTCTTTTCAATTTCTTCCTATTTATTTGTACCATTTCAATTCTGTTTTGTTTATAACCTAAAAACATAATCATAACTATCAATAAAATCCATTGACTGCATATTAATATTAAAATATTTATTTTTGATTATTATTTGCTAAAGAACAATTTACATCATAGGGATACCACAACCCACAGTATAAAAATAAAAATCTCTACCTTCTTGGAAAAAAAAACAAAAAGCAAACTAGATAATTACCTGTGTTGTAATTTAAAAGGTGGTACATTCTATTATGGGGGAAAAAAGAAGCTCAGAAAAGAAGATAGTGAAAAAGGTGTAAGAGGAATGCAATTTTTATATAATTATTGATGACACATCACTGAGAAAATAACTTTTGAGCAAATACTTTAAAAGGTGAGACAATGAGCCAAGAGAATACTTTGGAAGTTGATGGAACAGCAAGTACAAAGCTTCTGACAAAGAGCACACTTGATAAGTTTCAGAACCAGGAAAGCCAGCAGTGTAGTGGGAGAAGAATGGGTAAGGGGGAGAGATGTAGGAAACAAATCTTAGAAGCAATGGGAGACAGAAAATTATACACCATTGTTAGGATGTTATTAGCAGTGAAATGGAGAATCACTGGAGATTTATGTTTAAGAGTGGTACAATCGAAATATGTTTAAGAAGATCACTTAGGCTTCTTTGAAGAAATAAGAATTTTCATGGTTAAGTTATAAAAACAATTACAAAGGTAGAGCAATAACACAGCCAAAAGATGAGAAAGACTGGGACTAGACATAGGGAATGGTAAAATAGGACTTCAGATATATAGGTGTGTTAAAATGATTGGTTAAGAAATAGAATATGAAATCTCCATAGAAAAGATAAGCTAAGAATAACTCCAAAATTTGGAGTCTAGGCATTTGCAAGAGTTATCATAAACCATAGGAAGATTGCCACAAAAGAATATCTGATGGGTGAAATGAAAAGTTCATTTTTGGATATTTTGAGGTACTAATTAGTCATCAAGAGGAATTATTCACTAAGTAATGGAAAACATGTACATATGATATGTGCATCATGTCTAGGGAAAATATAAATTAAGTATTGCCCATGTAGAGATGGCATTTTAAAGCCATCTTTGTGCTAAGGAAGATTAAGATTAGGATTAAGATTGTGGTAGTTGAGATGATTCAAAGACAAAATTAATTTGAGCTGACAACTTTCAGGCAGTGCCCTCAGGGAAAAAAATTAAGGAAAAAAAAAAAAGAAGCCCTTACACTGGAGGAGATCACTAAAGGAGTGTTGAAGTAAAAAAATAATAATTTCAAACTCTGAGCACCAGATAACTCCAAGGATAAAAATAAGAAAGCATCATAGAAGACTGAAAAGGAGTGATTGAGGTAGAAAAGAAACTTACAGAATGTGTTATTCTAGAAGCGAAAAGAAGAAAATAAGGAAGAGGCAGGAGTGACTGGGCAAATGCCCCTAGTAGGTGAGTACGATTAGGACTCACAAGTGATCACTTAGCAGCATGGAGATCCCATAACCTTGATGGAAGCTTAATGGTTGTGCTGTTGAAATACAGGGGTGGGAAAAAGTAGGTTTACAGTTGCGCATACATGAAATCAAGTTTATTCTTGTATTATTATTATTGACGATTGTATTATTTTAAATGTAAACAACTATAAACCTACCTTTGCCCAACCCTACATATTCTTTAATTAATGCCCTCTACATTTCCTCATTTTAAAATGTTTAACTTTTAGTGGTAAGCTTTAAATGAGAATTATCTGTACTCTGTTGCAAATTTTAATACTGTGGACAATTTTTAAAAAGGTATCATTTGAATTTAATATTTTCAAGTGATTGAGTATTCTGACCTTTAAAAATTGACCATACCAAAAGTTACCTGTAAGCCTCATTTTTTTTTTTACATTATATAGAAACAGCAACAGTTGCTAGTGGATTTTATGTATTTGTAAACTCTAAGGATGGAGAATGATCAATGATAAATTCTTTTCCATTTCAATTTCAATCAAGAAATGTTGCTTACCATAATTATTAAATTACAAAACTATCAGTAAGGCTGTGGTTTGCTGTACAGCTTAAAGGTACAGTAGCATTGATAAATAGTAACTTGTTTTTCTTCTTTCATAGTCCTCTTATTAAATTTGTAAAGCTTCCTTTAAAACAGCACAGTAAAATTCTATAATAATGTTTTAGATGAATTTAATAAACAGTGATTTTTTTCAATGATCGCTTTAAAAATTCCCGGCTATGTTTTTAGTTTAAAGCCATTTTTAAGAATGTCTTGTTTCATGAAAAAACCCTTGTCAATATGGGTTGGTCCTTACAAGATTACACCACATGTATGCCCATATTTGTTTGTGTGACATTAGCTTTGCAACTGGGTCAGCAACCTGGACTCTGCTGAGGACTCTGCAGGAACAGACCCACACTACCGAGTGTGCCCACGTGCTCCTGCTGCCTGAGTGTCTGGGTTCGAGCCCAGCCTCAGGATGCATATAATTTTACCTCCATCCACACCCTTGTTTTTCATTTTCCTGCAAGTTTTATTATTTCAATGCATCAACATTAAATGTAGAAAGCACTTACGTAAGATAATGGCCTTTCATGGTTTTACAATTGAGTTACATTTCATTGACAAGAAATCACACCTCAGATAAAACAAATGTAAATTTTAAAAGATTTTTATCAAGATCTATATTTAGAAAAATGTGCATGGTATTTAATACATTGGTAAATGTACTAAAATAAAAATAAGGAAAATCTAGTGGTTCACAATCTTTATAAGACCTGGGCTGTAATTATTCATTCATATTTAATAACAAACTAACCCAGGAAATACTGCCATTTAGCAAGGTATTTTGAAGAAAATGAGTAACAAGTAATTTTAATTATAACATGAATGTAATTACTAATATGATAAATGAAGAGCACAAATTCATGGCACATTTTATATAATTGTCAATTCTGTCATAACTATTTATAGTAAATATATACTAAAATTATAATCCTAATAAGAGGGAACTAACATTTCGAGGCTTACTGTATACATCTACTGTTCCCATCAATTTAGAAGAATTAAGTATTTCATTCTTAATATAACAATATGAGTTAGCTATTAGTCATTCTTTTACAAATGAGAAAACAGAGGCACAAAAATGCGGTGAAGTAACTTGCTGAAGTCAGAGGTATTTAAGTATTGGAACAAGGAGTGAAATGAGGCGACGTTGCTCTAGAAACCCATTAACCACATGAAGAATGATGCCGAAAATTAGTGATATAAATGGCCCTTAAAAAGTTCCACAAACTAATTACAAATTAAATAAATTAAAAGTTAAATTAATTAATTAAAATTAACAATCTGGAGAACACATGGAATTTTTTAAAAAATTCATTTTGTCAACATATTATGACTAGTCAAGTATATCCTTGTGTCCAGAAAGGGTCGGTTGAATGTGCGTGTAAAGTTAACAGCACAAAGTAGAAAACCTGAGAGCCAACATCTGGTTTGCAGCAGGAATATTTCACAAGAAGTAATCTTGGAGAGACAGAATAGAATCCAATTCCAAAGCCAAGGTGAAGGTCACAATCAGAGGCAATGCATAGCCTGAGAAAGCTTAGATAGCAATGTCAATAATATAAAGGGAACATTTATAGAAGAAGAAATAATTCTGAGGTTCACTATGACCTAAATAAAGACTTTATTTTTAACCAAGGGAAACTACTGGAGATTTTAGGTAAAAAGCAGCTGTCATTCTAGAATTTCTAATGGCCAGAGAGATTTGGGCAGACCAGAAATACAGAGTTTTACAAGGTATGATGTGAAAACTTCATGCTAACAAAAGAGACGACATTCAAAGGCACACAGAGGTTTTCTGAAAATCTGAACATATAAGTCTTAGGGATCTAGACAAAATAATCAAATTTAAAACTGCACTATTTCCTAGTAACAGCAGTTGAAGTCTGAGATAGTTTCCACTGCAAACAGAAGTGACCAATAAAATCGCTTTTAAAGAAACTTAAAAGGCATTGCAGATCAAATATGTAATTTCTTCATGAACACTTGTAGCCATAAATAAGGTTTATACATGAGCAAGGACTTGATATATGCCCTGATAGGTGCCAGTGCTAAGCAAGAGGGCATAAATAAGTCCTGCCTAAATTTCATATCCTGGCTTCTTGGCTAGAAATTTAATATTATATATGTGTATGGATTAAAGAGTTTCTTTAAATACCAGCTGTCATATGATGATTTCAAACAAGTCCATGATGTTGTAGCCTGCAAGTTTCTGGTAAGTGTTTTTTAAAAAATCAAACTACCAAAAAGAAGACCAAGGAAGATAAAGAAGAGGAGAAGAAGAAAAAATAGAAATAGAGACATATAAAAAAATAAAAAGGTATTTACAAACCCTACAGATTGAATAAGAAGTTTTCAACAACCTTCTCACTCAACCTTCTTAAAATTATTTGATGTCTCCTTGCCAACCAGGGTTTATACCTTCTGCCATATACGATGACTATTTTATAAAAAATCTCCTGCCCTGTTATCTTTTTCCTCAAGCTATCAGTTTTCCTTTAGCTGATTCTTGTGAGAAGCAGGCAAGGGACTTGTCCTAAGGTGTACCGGGCTGTGTACAGGATTAGCATCTCATAGCTGTCAAGTGCTGGTTTGGAGCAAATGGTCAAGGATTGACTTGGTTGGATATAGGACAGTAATGTTGGGGAGAAAATTCTACTTTTCAGCTCCATTCTAGTGACTTAACTCCTCAAAGCAGAAATTAGAGTTGGGAACTGCCTGACCATGTATCCTGGATTTTCTGTGTACCAGAGAAAAGGCTTTGAGCCCAGGACGAGCTGAATGGCACAAGTGTTCTTTCCCTGGCATCAGGGTAACAGGAAGGTGGATGTAGGAGCTGTTGATGATTGGCTTTCACAAGAGATTAAAGACAAGAACAAAGGTTTTCATCACCGACAGTGAACTGAATCTGAATGAGTTCAGAAAATGTTTGCTGTATTTTACTTAATATAATTGGATCCTGGTAAGTTATATCTATTTGCATAATTCTATGCTATTCATAATGTGTTCCTGAAACTACATATAAAATTATGTGTTGATTTCAAACATGAGAGAGATTTTTCATAATATTTGGCTTTTTTACCTCTATAATTTTTCTAACAAGTACAGTCAGTAGCTTGAATAATATTGGTGCCAATTTTTAGAAAATAGAAAGAGTCCTGAAATAATAGATGATTTAGATGAATAATTTAGAATTTCAAAAAGATTTTGGCACATTGGGGTGACATAATGAGCCACATAGAATGGAATTTAGCAAGACTGAGACATTATTTGGAATCTCTAACCTCCAGTCTAGTTTATAATCCAGAGAGAGAGAGAGAGAAGAGTAAGAAAGAGAAAGAGAGAGGACATTAGATTATAGGTATTATTAAAGTAAGAATGGAATCTAGAATAAAAACACACTTAGAGCCTTAATCTACAGCAATCTCCAAAGTTATGGCAGTAATGCAATTACATTACATTTCTGGGCCATAATTTGTAGCAATAGCTATTAAATTCTGAGGAAAGGAACCAGTATAATAAATCCACTGAACACTTGTCACAAAAATTACCATTGTGATGTTGTTCATATCCCAATGGATGCAAAAGTGGATGGCAAAGGAAAGGTGCCTATTCTTACCGAGATGATGTCGTAGTGGAGGAAAGAAAAATGCAAACTGCTTATAGAACCCAAATAATTTCAAATGTTGATTAGTTTCATTAAGAGGAAAATATACATAAAGTGACAAGTGTTTACTCTGTCCCTGTGTTGGTAGAGCTAGCTAGTTTAAATAGAATTTTAGTGAAGATTTCCTGAAAAAACAAAAGCTGATGGCTTGGAGGTGAAGTTCTGGCAAAGAGAGTTATTAATAGAAAGAAGAGCAATGATACAAAGTCCTAAGATGAGAGTGAGCTTACTGAGTTTAAGGGAAAATCAGAAGCTTTGTGCATGGAACTTAACCGATCAGTCTCTTATAGGATAAGGTCAGAAGAATCTGATATATAGCACCTTGTAAGCTATAATTAGAAATTTAGCTTTCCTTGCAAGTGAATTAGAAAGTCATTAGAGATCAAACTGGGGCATGCCATGAGTTGAGTTGTAAGTTAGACCACCTTGCTTTGTAGAGAATAAACTGTGGAGAGCCAATGGTATCAAATAGCAAAGCGGAAAAGAACGTGGTTTGGTTAATGGTGGTGGAAAGGAGATGCGATGAAATGAGGGATGCTGGGGTATACGGAGGAAGCAGAAATGACAAGATTTTCTGAGGTCTGTGTGTGAGTGATGATGGACATAGTTAAATACAAGTTAGCTGAGAAGTCATGATTGACATTCAGTTGAAGGATAAATTTAACCACAAAACTTTTCTATAACCGTGAAGCAACAGAAGACAAGAAAAGGAGGGAAATATAAATAATCTGATTGAATTTAGGGCAAGCTGTACAAATAGCATTATAGTCTAAGATAGAGTCAAGATTCGTTAAATATATATGTGCCATGAGAAAAAATGGAAAATTCTGAAATCCATGCCATTAGACATGGTATCTATCTAGAAGGCAAAAATGAGGTGTGTCCTGTTAGCCATCAGGTTTCTCGAGTTATCTACCCATCCACGGTGAGCAAGACAGTGTTATACTGCTTTCGTCTGATCCTGTGCAAGTCAGATATTGTGGTTTGCTTCACTCATTGGTATAACTTACCTTCATATATTAGTTGATAAAATCAATCATGAAATAATCCTCCTTTTGTCTTCTGATTGGTGGCAGTTAGAGAATCTAAGCTCATAATCCTCATTTTTTATATCATTTTTAATGACATAAATGGGTAGAAACTAGATGGATTCTTCTTTAGCTGTCTAAGCTCTGTACACAAAGCTATTATTAAGCCTATTTTCTTAGATTTCTTCCTTTTGTAACTTTTTCAAGAGTATTTGCTGTTATCCACTAAGAATATGAGTTATGGATTGATGTACTTTCATGTAATAAAGTACTCCTCTTCAAAGTTACTAGATTATGCACTTAAAAAAATTCTTCCACTGTAGTGGTACAGCCATGATTTTCTTAATTTACTAATTATATTTAAATCCACACCCTTCCCATGCTTTCAAATTTAGAACTTGCTGTTCAGTTTATCCCATAGCAGCTCCCGAACCAGAGAGCTTTCCTCTGAAGAGGTGGCCATAACCCATAACTGGGCCATGTTCTATTGCTGTCTTTTCATTGTTCACTGAGCCATTGAATATGCTTTACTTCCCTTGTTGGGTAATTGTTCCCTTAAGTTCTTTTCAAAGTTAAGCTCATAATTCTATTTATCTGAAACCTGGAAATTGTCCATATTCTCTTGTGCCTGTTGCTACCATCTGTTCTTACTGAAGGGCCACCTCCCAACAACAAGTCTCTCAGGACATGGGTAATATCTTGATAGCAACAGATAATGGAGTTGGAATCCTCTCTCACCCTCTGGAATCACAAAAACAGCTATTTCAGGCTGAGGAGACATGCTCAGTAAGTTTCACCTTCTTTGCTGGAGGCAGAACTCTCTCTTTGCTCAGCCAGTGGAGACCACATATGGTCACAAGGCTGTCCGCACAATCAGCTTGAAAAATTGTGCAACAAGTGAACTTACTGGATCACAGTCCCCCATAATTTTTGAAGCAATCTGGCCACCAAATGGCAGCAAACTTATCCAAGTCTATTATAAGCTCTGATGACCTTGGGACCAATAGTACCAATAAAAAAAAAGGAGAAAGAGAGAGGGGAATAATTTAGTCAAGTTTTTAAGAGCACAAGAAATTTTATACACCCAAGAAATATAGATTGCCTATTTTTGTCACAAATTTCATAGAACATTTATAAATAGATAAAGATGTGAAAATATAATGTATTACTAAAATATTCAAATATGTCTTTCTAACTAACTTAATTACCTTTTACTTAAATTTATTTTTGAGGGCATATTTGTAATTGATAATGGTAGCAATGGTGCATAGCTGGGCTTTATTAAAGCTGCTTTATTTTGGTGACATAATTCAAGATAATGTGCCAAACAAAATGTAGCCTAATTAGTACAAATGAAGGAGAGGAGGCAATTAGCCAAGAGGGGATAATGAGCAAAGGGAACAGGTTACGTGAATCTAGGCAGTCCTGAAAACCTCCAGCCAGGAAGACGACAGCCAGATGAGCTCACCTATTATTCACAACACACCTTGGAGAGCAAGAGTTCTAATTCACCCTTAGCTTGACTTTAACTTGGTACATTTGCTCAGGATTATGAGCTTGAGTTGAATAAGTTCTATTAGTAGTAGATATGATTAATGAGCCTCATGAATTTGAGTAGAACATATTATACATGTTATCACAGTTTTTATTAAATAACAGATAATCCCCCACAGTGTTCTAAGGGGTATTAGCACAAATTAAGATTTCAAATGCCTTGCACAACAGAATCTTATTATTTACTATACTGTGATCTGTATTTAAAGACAACAAAGCAAAAATATTTAGTTTAACTCATCTCACATTTCTTCAAAAATCTCTGATATTAACTCTTCAAAACAATATATTTGAATGACATATTCATTACGTTTGAATAAAGGTTCTCTTGTTAGTCTTTTTATTCACACCTATTGACTTAGGAATTCTTCAGCTGCAGTCAAGAAGACTATTTTGAGGCCAGAGTAGAGAATGAGAAAGGTGCAAATATAATATTTGTTTGTGCTTCCCTCTCCCCAATATGTACATCATGCCTATTTGTACAGGATATTAAGAGATAAGGCACTGAGATATAATGGGTGCCGAGAACCTCCAGTTCTTGTTGTCATGGTATTAGGGGAAAAGGTGGAACTGGTGAGAGATTTTGCAATACATTTGAGGTCTGTAGAGTCTGGGAAACGTTAAGTCTGGCTCTGATTAAGGTGTCACTGGATTCTGCAGCCTGGTGAATGTCAGGCAGTCGAAGCATTTCTGACTTTGCTATAAGAGAGCCCCGTCTCCTGCATGTTCTCACCAGATCTTACAAAGCCAATGCCACTTGGGGTTTGAGTCAGTCTTGAAATCTCTTGTGTTGGTAGGTAACACTGGAAGTTGAGAATTTTTTGACTCAAATGTTTGAAAGTTTTCATTAAAAACTCACACATTTTTATTATATTACAAAACACATGAAAAACTATTGTTTTTCATCATTTCACTTTCTATACTAATGTAAAACAATGGTCATGAGAAAGATAATGTTGTAATAATGACAATAACTACCAGCAAAGTGAGAGTAGCCATTTAATTGATCAATTGAAAAATATGCTGGATATGTTTTCACCAAATCCCTTTCCTTTTCCTCTTTGGAACCCAGTCACGCCCAACAGGCAAAAGAATTCATGCCAAATTCATGCCAAATCCAGGTCATTGGCCTTTTATGAACAAGTCTTACCAAGGAGAGCTCTATGCAAGTGTAGCAGGCATATAAGATTAAATCTGCCTTTCTGAGAAGCAGTTGGCCTCTTTGGGTTAACCTTGATTAGTAATGAGGGCAACAGTGTTGTTTCCTTATGCCATTCTTAATTCCCATTTTCTTTATCAGAATTAAGGCAGGAAAGAGGTATGTTCTTTTTGAGGCTCCTTAGAGCCCCCAGTGTTTGAAGAATTGCCTTAACTCATTTGATAAGGGTGGACATTATGGGAGAAGGTTAGGTACATGGAGAGGCTTTAAGTACGCCCAGGCCATGTGTCCTCGGGGTTTGGAATCCCATGTGTGGGACAGGAGTTTTTGCCTGGGCAGTTGGTAGGAGGTAATCTTTGAAGAGTTGGGATTCTACAGATGTGCAGAAGACTGTACAGCTGTGGCCTCAGTACAGTTGAGAGGGTACTGTGATTACTAGTGGGCTTGTTCTAATTTGAAAGGGCTTTTCTGAGACTACGGTAGTGACAAACAAATGACACTTGGGCTGTGATGACCTACAACAAAGGTTCATAGGTCATAGCAATGTCAAGGCTCAGGAAAGATCCTTGGGTCTTAGTAAAATGTGAAAGTTTTTCTGTCTCTAAGGATAAACTTAGCAGACAGTGTCTCTGACTTTCAGCCACACGTCCCTCAGCAAAACACAAGTTTTAGCAGGAGCAGCAGATGATTCAAAGGGCTGTGGCTGCTGAAACATGATTTGAACTACACTTGATACATGTGTTTGGGCTGCAAGGGCCTCAGCAGATTTGTGGGAGCCTCAGAATACAGTTTCAGCTTTACCTGGTAGATGTGGCTGAACAATACATTTTGATTATAGGAAAAATAAACTTTCCATATATAGGACTTTGTAGCTCTTGGGGACATAGCAATACAGATGCTCCTCAACTTACCACTGGGTTATGCTCCAATAAACTCATATAGTAAGTTGAAAATGCACTTAATACACCTGACCTACCAAACATGAGAGGTTAACCTAGCCTACTTGAGATGTGCTCAGGACATAATATCTCAAAAATGCTGGCAAGGCAGGTACGAAGTAGAGTATCAGCTGTTTACCCCAAGATTGTGTGGCTGACAGGAACCTCGGCTCCCTGCCACTGCCCAGCATGACAAGAGAGTATCATATTCCATGTTACTAGCCCAGGAAAAGATCAAGTTTCAAAAGTCCAAGTTCAGTTTTTACTGAACATGCATCATTTTCGCACCATCATGAAGCTGAAAAATCCTAAGTGGAGGCATCATATGTTGAGATTGCATTTGTTGCTATTAAACTGCAAGGCCGCTGAGTTCCTAACTGGGCTACAGAGCCAAGGATCTAGCCTTTCCATTGTCATTTCCAAGGCTGGACGGGAAGCAGGAGCCCAGTAACCCCGAACCCCGTTAAGTCTTCAGGACCACACAGGGAACTGTGATGGACTAACTTTGAATATCCAGATTGGAAAATACTACAGTAACTGCCCTTATCAGTCGCCTCTGCAGGTTCCGGGTTCTTCCAACACTAGAAGCCAGCCTTGCCACCTTCTCTAAAATTCATAAGAACTATTTTGCATTTGACTGGATAAAATGTTTTCCCTTATTTAAACAAAGGTGAGGGTCCCAGAATCTTTTCTACCAGCATTCAACGGTAAATAAAAAAACAAACAACAACAAAAAAAAACCATATAACTGCTACTTACACAGACTCTATGACACTTCAATGCATGTATGTCTTAGAATTAAATTTTAAGTACCAATATTCTGACATCCAGAATTCCTCTGATGAGTTGAAATAAAAGACAACTATGATTTTACAGTGGTAAAACAAAAGAGCTAAAATACATTCTAATAGCTTAAGACCTCATTAGACAATGACAAGACCTGTCTAAAAAATATCCAGCCATGTTCTATGAAAAATAGAGGCATTTATTGAAGAGGATACAAGATACAAGAAACATTGTACATAGGACAATGATACCTCAGTCTCCTTCAAAGTAGGCACCATGGGACCTCACACAATTCTCCCCATCACCATCAGCTGCCAGGTCCTATTTTCCTGAATCTCATCAACAGTCTGAAATCTCTTCCCTTTCAAAGGGGATTTTACTTTTGGGAAAAGTCAGAAGTCGCAGGACACCAAACCTGGGCTGTAGGGGGCGCCAAGTCACCTGGGTGATTTGATGTTTCACCAAAAAACTGCATGAACGGGCACATTGTAGTGATGAAGATGCCAATCACCAGTTGCCCATAGCTGTGGCCTTCTGAATCATCCAAAAATTTCCTGGAGAGGAATATTCAAGCTTAACGCAAAATTCAATGCAGATTAATTATTCTACTTGCTCAGTCATTTTGAATTCAATGGCTACACAGTGCACATGCTCACTCAGTGGCATCTACCGCCCCCACTGACTAGTACAGTGAAGTCATCATTGTTCAAGCATGTGCATTCCAGTCCACTCTCCTTGGCTGCCAGGTTACATTGATGCAAACCCTTCTCATTACATTAACAATGGCTGGGCTTTTTCCTGATAGACTTCATATTTGGGTTATTACCAGGGACATGAAATTGTAGATGAACATTAACCTGAAAAAATTGAAACCAAGTTGAATGCAACTACTTTCTTTGGATTCCACTGCCAATGAGTAAAAGTTAACTGATTTGGGTCATTTCTGTAGATACATATTCATTTCTAGATTGGAACAATGCAGAATATGAAAAAATTTCCTAACTAGGTCTCGATTAATGCTCTGCTTAATCCTGGCATGCTATGTAAATATTTTAAAATTATATTGAAATGTTTGGGTTGAGAGGCAGTAAAACCAAATCCTAACACAGTAGTGAGCTATCTGCCAATTCGATACCGAAACACAGAGATGGTTCCATATGCAGGAAAGTCTACTCAAATGTAAATATTTACAACATATGACATGTGTATTGTAGTCATATATTATTCACTGAGATATTATTTTCAAATTTTATATATTGTATACTTGGAGGTATAGTAAACACATTTGCTATTTTAAAGTACTTTAAAGTACTGGTTTTCACAGAAGTTAACATTTAACCAAAGCTGTTTTACTTCTTGTAGAGAAGTAAACATTTTAGTGATAGTGTGTCTGAAAATAAAGACTGTTTACAGCTATTATTATAGTCTTTGTTCTCAGATTAGTAATTGCTGGTAAGTTTATCTTATTTTTTTACGAGTACTTGTAAATTCTGATTATTTGTCTAAGTGAACTCCTGCTGTTTTGTAAAGACAAACAATTAATTATTTCCAACACCAAATACTTTATTGTCACTATAAAAATACACTGCATTTTTCACTTTCATTGCCTAAATTTAAGCCAGATTTCTGTAGTACTCCTTTTTACACTGAGAGAGCTGCTTGTGCCAGCTGAAAATTATATTATAACAATTTTCATATAGTACTTCATCTTGATATGTTGTCACTTTCCTGCGTGATAGAAAACAGCTCATTTAAATGGGTCCTTTTCTTCATCAAATTAATGATAAAAGGCTATCAGGGCAGTTTAAAGTGCCTCTTTTAAATATTCAATAGTATCAAAATGAAGACAAAAATATGCTTTGTATATTATAAGTTTCTCCAAATTAGAAGATGCAATAAAGAGGTGAATAAATTTTTACTCTTGGAAAAACATGAGTTGTACTTGTACTGAAACACACTTATGTCCATTTATATTTATGTCGTTACTGAACTTGCCTTGTGACAGCCTGTCTTTACTCCAGCAGCTTCGATCTGGTTAAACCGGAGAACTGAGCGGAAGTTGTGTATAAAAATGAAATTTGTCCATACGACCATGGAAAGCACATTTACTCCAAATTTAGATTTTAAAAATCCCACATGCAAAAGATAATAAATTGCTGGAACTAGGCACAGATGTGCTGTACCATTATCACAAAATACAAAGATTTGAAAGTTTAGTTGGAGATCAACTAATTTACAGAAACTGCCATGGTAAGTATTCTGAAACACAGGGGGTTCCCATATTTGGTTTATGCCTTAAAAATTTCCACATTGGATGCTACAAATAAGGAAATGTTGAATCCAGAAAACAACAATTGTTGTGTCTTACAAAACAACAATTTTGCTTAAGGGAAAAATGTCAACAGTTGCATATAAAAATAAAAATGTCTGTCCATGGGAACAAATGTAGGTGAAAAGGTGCTTACATATTCCTTGCACATCTCTGAATATCTGACATTTACTGAGATGAAAAAACCCTCTACATATCTATCTTTTGTGCATTTTTATGTGGTCCTGGAATTTAAAAATAGTCCCTTATGCTAAAAGATCCATAGAAATTGTACCTGTGACCCGTGATATGTGCGATGCAGTGCAGGCAGATGACAGAGGTTATAAAAGTACCAGACGTGCACCCACCTGCGCTGTATGTCCAGGGGCTGACAGTATGTGAGAAGCTGAATCAGAAATTGGAAGTGTGGAGATTGCAAGGGGAGGAGTTTGGGGGAGATGGAGATGGCAGGGGTATAGGCAAGACAAATGGTGATGGACGAAGACTTGACTTAGAGTGGTAAACACAATGCATTCTATAGATATGTAGTGGAATTGTGCACCTCAAACCTGTATTATGTTTTTAACCAGTGTCACTCCAACACATTCAATAAAAAGGAAAAACAAATCAACAAGCAAATATCAGGAAATATGAAAGCATGTTAGAGATACTCAAAAAGAAAAAAGAATCTTTGGAAGTAGTATGCCAGAACCTAGAATTTGATTTTGGTGTCTGACTGAGTTGCTAATGGTATCCTGTATATCTCTCTCTTCTTTGAGATAACATAATAAAAAGAAAGAGAACAGTGTTTACATGGACGAAAAATAACTCTGCTGATCTCTACCCTTTGCAACAAAATACCTTACTCACACCCAAGTTCCCATTTGCTAGGGGATGAGCAGAACAAACAACTTCAGCTCCCACCCAGCACAGCAGCTTTCCGTGGAGTGGGCAGCCGCCGTAGAACATCGTCGTCGGAAACAGTGCTGCGTGTGTCGGGGCAGCGGGGAGGCTCCAGCAAACGGCTCCAAAGGAAAAACTGACTTGAGTGCCATAAACCTTTCATTCATGATAACACAAGTGGAAAATACTGTGCGTGTTTGTGTGTTTCTAACACTGAAACTGTGTCAAAGGGCAAAAATCATTCGGAGGAAAAACACGGAGTTCAGATCATTAAAGATTACTGTTCCAGATGCTTCAAGAAAAGGCCATGGAAAACAAACAAACAAACAATATATGTGAGTATGTATGTGTCTATATATACATGTGTATACCATGTATTTAAAGAAACAAGATTGCAGTCAAACACAATATATGGATTTGAATTGGGTTCTAGACTGTGAGGAGGGGTGATGACTGAGAAAATTAACATTCAGACTCATTATATGAGATTATTGAGTTGTAATCAGGTGCTCTCTCTAGCATGCCCCCCAGAATTCCAGGGATCGTATTTTGGGGGCCTATGATTTTCTGCTGCAGATGACAGGGCTGTACTCCTAAGAGGTAGAATTGCTATAAACACAGTATGGGTATCATTCAGAGACCTTCTCTGTTCCAGGCTGCACTCAAAGTTGGCAGTATTTCATGTCACCTGGTATATTTTTCAGAACAGTA
Organism: Carollia perspicillata; assembly: GCA_004027735.1. Taxonomy (NCBI): domain Eukaryota; kingdom Metazoa; phylum Chordata; class Mammalia; order Chiroptera; family Phyllostomidae; genus Carollia; species Carollia perspicillata. The sequence continues at coordinate 14,992 of PVKM010004092.1, read as the reverse complement.
TTTCCAGGATTGAAATATGCTATATCTACTTTATCGGACCACACCTGGTGCAACTCTCATCGGTTTAATGCCCCAGACTTGACAGAGAGAAGTTTATTGTACCTGATATTCACCAAACGCCCTTCCCTGGAATCAGTCAATGCCTGTGGAGGAGAGAGGCAAGAAGCGGGGTGGGCAAAGGGAAAATCACACAGCAACGCACATCCATGGCTGCACTGCCAAACCCATGGGGAACTATGGAACCAGAATGGCCTTCAAAATCGTCCCAAGTTGAATGGGCATTGTCAAGAATTGAATACTGATTGAATGTAGACTGCCCAGGAAGGAGAATGATTTCAGAATAGATGACTCTCTTCAACTGAGACAGTCCCTAGAAGGACATCAAAGACTGTTATCACTAACCCTTCTGGCAGCCTGAGCAACGAATTCTTCACTGAGGGTAAGTCTGGGCCAGAGGCACATCCCTTGACTCAATCGATAAAGATTAATAATAAGCTAAATAGTTAGCCTCTATGACATTAAGTACAAATGGGAATGTAGGGAGATAATACAATGTTAATATGTTGCATGATTTTAAGGGTGGTCTAAAGAGCTCTTTGTCGGCATAAAGCTGATGGTGTATTAAATGGGTATTACCAGCATCTCCATTTTCTGGTACAATGGGAAGAGAGAAGAATTGGAGCAAGAACCCTGAGTTGAAAGGTCTTTTCTGCCACTTTTTAGATAGTAAGTCTTAAACAAACCTATGGAACTTGTCTAATAATCATTTTCCTTTTCTATAAAAGATAAAGAAATGTCTCTACATAGTTTTTTTAACATGCTGCTTGCCTCTGAAAGTGTCTAGAATAGAACCTATAATACTTTTAGCTACTCAAGACTTTTTAAATCAAATTACCAATATATTCAACTCAGTATATTAAGGGCTATTCTAACAAACTATGTATAACATAAAAACTAATTTTCTATATAATATTTCACTTTCAAAAATATATAATATACTTATAGAAATTAAGTAACGTATACAATTTCCCCCAAAGGGAAATACATGCAAATAAATAAAAATAAAGATGATAATATCTGCATGTGCAAACACTAGGAAAATTTTTGCCACAATCGTCTCATTATATAGAAATTATACATTAAAAATTAAATCCTACTTGCTTCAAGTGTTCCTTATCCTATGAAATAAATTTATGTTAATTACTTATTTGAACAGTTATCTTTCTCCTAGACTTGAAGCCTGACTTCATGTTACACGTGTCTTGCTTTCATATTGTATCATCAGTGTTTTGAGCCAGATGCATGGTGGTTTAATATGTTAATGTTGAATGAGCAAATGAAAGAATAAATAGATGAATAAGATAATCTATTAAAATTAATCATTCTAATACCATAACAACCAAAATAAGCCCTGGTATTAATATTTAGGCAATTAAGAAAATACAGATGACAGTGATTCAAGAAGACAATGTCAATGGCAAGCCAGTTTTTATTTGATTAATGGTTATTTTCCCAACCATACTGTAAGATCCATAAAGCCAAGAAAGAATATGATTTTGTACAATTTTTTGTTCTTGCACTCTCTCTGCACCTGCCAAATTATCAAGAACTATAAATGTGTTTGAAGGAATGTACAAATAAGTAAAATGATAACATGAGTCAGGGACTAAGGCTACCATGTAAGGGCGTGGACCTAAAAATTGAGCAGTTACCTGCAATGATTAGTTATGGCCAGACGAGGGCAGCAAAGGGTAATGGAGCAGCTGGCTAGTTAAGCAGCAGGTACCCCTCAAGAAAAGCCCTTTAAATGAGACAGTTACTTCAGGGGCAAGTTGTGGTCAATAATTAAAAGAGTGGTTTATATGTGACAACGACTATGTAAGAGGCAAAAGGAAAGTCACTGTGAAAAGCCATGTTGACTAATTAGTCAAGACCAAAGGGCACTATGCAAAATTCAAGGAGTGAAGCTAAAATATGACACACTAGGAAAAAGCCTGTAAAACAGAGAATAGCAAGGCTTCAGAAACATGGTCAGGTGGAAAACCTCTTCTGACAGTTCTCCAGTTGCTCTGCGAGTCTTCAAAACTCTTGGCTTGGTCTAGGGAATAAAAGCACTCTTTCTGAAAGGGACAGGAGTCTGGAACTCTTCCTGGGGGTGTTATCTAACAGAGAGGATTTAGTTTGATTTTTGAAGTTGTCAGAAATGGAGGCCAGCAATAGATAAGGAGCACCCCTTGATTATAAATTCAATAAATTATGTGTAAAGGAGGACTTGATGAACGTTAATTATCAACAACAAAAGGTTTCATTTATATGTGATTACTTTCACTCTTAAGTCACATGGACTCTTTTTGCCTAACTTTCACTATCTTTGAATTGAATATTTAGACTAGATCAGATGTTCTTGAATTGGGGGTGTGGTAAGAAAGACTAAAGGGAAGGATGAAAGTGGGCAGGAGGAATTTTATTCTTTCCCTCGTTATCTGTTCAGTTGTCAGTGGATAGGGCCAGTCTCACAGAAGGAAAAGAAGAGGTTTAAATACTATCTGTAGCATTTTGTGCAAAAACAATGTTATGGATTCAAGCACATCTCTATAAAAATATGTGGAAGTCCTGAATGCCAGTACCCCTAAATGTGAATTTATTTGGGAATGGAATGGTCTTAAATGGCATTAGTTAGGATAAGGTTACACTGGAGTAGAGAGGGATCTAATCCCAAATGACTGGTGTCCTTAATAAGAAGAAAACATCATATGAATGCACAGGCACACAGGAGAATACCACGTGATCACAGCAGCAGAGATTGGAGTGATGAAGCTACGAGCCAAGGAGTCCGAAGATTCAAGGTGACCTTCAGAACCTGGAAAGACACAACACAGGATCCTACTCGGAACTGTAGAAACAGCATGGCCCTGCACATACGTTGATTTGGGGCTTCAAGCCTCCATTGCTGTGAGAGAGCACAGGTTCATTGTTCTAAGTCACCCAATGTGTGGTGATTTGTTGACAGCAGCCCTAGGAAACTACTACAAACAAAGAAAGTATTAACTTATTTGTGCAAAGACAGTAATTATATTACTTTATTTTTGCAAAGGTGAAAGCAAGAGTTAAAGAATACATTTTGATTACAGAGCCAAGAAAGCAAGCAGAATTAAAAAAAAAAAGTTAGTTACATACTTGCTAGAAGTAGGAAGGATGTTAGGAAGGATGTAAATTGGTAGAACCTCTTCCAAGAAGATTTAAGGTTAAAAAAATTAGTGAACTTTAACATAGACTAATCAAAATTCTATAATTTGTAGGAACAAATTATAAAGGAACAAAGATTTGTGAGAGAACCTTAAGTTTACCAAAATAAATATAAGTCCCAGAAGGGAGAAAATAAGGGATGAAGTAATGACCAATTTCTCAAATTTTGATGGTAGATATTAATCTATAAATTTAAGGAGCTCAGTAAACCCCAAGTAAAAGAAAAAAGCACAAAGGAGATTCACCCCTAAAGAGTCCATGAGGCTGCAAGTAGTGAATGACATATTTAAAGTGCTAAAGAATGAGGAAATAAAAAACAAGATCAACCAACAATTCTATATCCAGGAAAACTATCCTTTGGCATTAAAGAAAAATACTACCATTCCCAGATAAGAAAATGGCCAGTGAGGAAATTGCTGCCAGCAGACCTGCTTCATAAGGAATACTGCGGGCTGTCTTTTGGACTGAAAGAGATGGGCATGAGAATTTAACTCTGATCCACAAAACAAAAAATGAAGAGTTTTTTTTGCATAAATATTCAGTCCTTATAAATATATATCCTCTCACTCATTCTCAGCCTTTGAAAATAAATAAGATTGTCTAAAGCATTAAGAGTATTTTTATATTTTAACATATGTTAAATATTTCTAACATATATAAACTCACACATACAATTTATCTATAATTTCCCAGAAATGCTAGTATAATTCTGAAGTAGGTAGTGGCAGAGTAAGCTATATACTGCTTTCTGTATTCACAGTAGCAATAATTTAAGAAAATACCATAATTGTGGTTAAAACATCAATAGGGAAATCAGAATTACACATAAAACCCAAGCTGAATGATCACATCTATAAATACATCTATAAATGTATACATTTGTACAGTTTAATTTATTACATAGATTTTATGAAGGTGCAGGCTGTACAAAAGCTTCCCGGATGTGACTTTTGTTTGCAATTTTCTACAGACTGGGTAGTGATAATACAGTGAGGACAGAGGTGTTAAATAAAGAACCTGAGTAGAACAAAGGAGCCTGAATGGATACATTCTTTCACTGAGTTCCAGGAGACTCCAGGCTTAATTTGATCTGCAAATGATTGAAGATTTCCTTCAAGGAAGGCATTCTTCCTCTGCACTCTACTTTGATCTTCCCTCAGAACATTACTCTGGCTCCATAATTAGCACTTGTCATAACATAATAATTGTGCGATCCCCCGCCTGATGGAACCTTCAGTAAAGAAGCTGCTTGACTCATGAGATTGGAAATGCACGGGCAAGGTTGGTTGGTCTGGGAAAGGGGATACACAAGGTGCAGGTATGCAACAGAGCTTCCATCCACTTAGGAAGAAACGGGAGCTCCACCAAGGTAGCTTTCTGTCTTTCACAACTTCATTTGTGACACATTTTGAGGAAAGGGATATTCTGGAGTTGGATGCCTCACTAGGTCATCTCCACTCAGAGCTGTTGTCTGAAGCTTGGATAGTAGAGACAGTTGAAACAACTGCCCCTGCAGGGCCATCTGAAGATGGACATAGTAGATATAGCAGCAAATAAAACACACGGAAGTCTTGATATACCTTCACGGCAATGTTCACATGACTGCTAGGAATCAACTCTTGGCATGCCAAGAATTTGTGCTATAAAGTTAATGGTCTATGAAAATGTTACATTGTTGAGGGTCTGAATTTTACAAGAAGGAAGAGACACATTATTAGGTATGAAGATGTGGGAGAGTTGGAAGGACCATACACTCTAAAATAAAATATTTTTGGAGCAGTTTTAGGGGAATATGATAAGTGTAATTTAGATGTCAGGAAAAGTTAAAATATGATTTGCGTGAGGTTCTTCTGGGTTTAGCAAACTGCAGAAATTTGAGATCACAAAAATGGGGAAGGTCATCCATTTTCATGTCAGTTGTGATGGTGTTAGTTATACATGGGAAAGAACTTTCCTATTCATACATTCAGAAAACAAACTGTTTGCACGTGCAAATACACACAAATACAACTTAAAGTCTTAAATCTCGTTTGAACTTTGAAGAAAAGGTGCACAATAGTAAAACACATAATCTAGTCCAATCTAGTTTAGAGATAAAAATAGATGTAGAAGTTAGTGCAGGCTTATATTCAGTTAAGTGATTAAAAGGTACAATGAGAGTGTATTAAGAACTATGGCAGAAATGATGTTATCAAAAGAATGGAAAATATTGGTGTTGGTTTCCAAATCAGAAATTTACAGAAAGCGATTAATGTAACTAAATAAACTAGTTGACTGTGGGTAGTCAGATCAAGCAAGCATGCATGGGTGTGAAATCCCTCGATCTGTAGCAACAATTAGTGCGGGCAGGAGTGGGCGTAGGGAGTGTGTGGTGGTGGACACGGAGCAGGAAGCAGCACAGGCAGCTGCAACAACGTGCAGTTCTGATTGTTTGGACTCAGGCAGCCCATAGTTTCCCTCTTTTTCTGTTCATGTTTGACCACACTAAAGGCATCGACACAACATAAAGACTGGCTGGGGAACTCAAAGTAATATTTTCTCCTCTTTCCTTAGGTTTTGTTCAAATGTGTGTTCTTTGCTCAGAGATACTTTATTTCCAGTAGCTAATTCTTTAACTTTCTAAGCATTTAAGTTACAGTTTTCTTTTTCTCTGCAGTATAGGACATAACAATATCTACACACATCCAAAAGAAAAACTTAAGTTTTGTTTCTGACTGCTTGCCTAATTATTTATTTATACACAGACACACACACACACACACACAAATGCTGATATCTTAACCTTTGTCTTGGTAAGTCCATCAACTGATCAACAGATGATTTGAAAGCCAAAATTCTGAATCTTTTATTTTGAATTTTACTTTGAAATAAATTCCTATCTTTTCTAATAGAATTCATAATGGGATCAACATCATTGACATTTTCATCTTGTCATTTTTCATTGTTTATCATCACATATTATTTTTATCCCCCTCCCCCAATTGATAATTGGTGCCTTTAAAACCATTCTTCTTTATAGAGTAATCCAAGTTCTCGGATAATTCTCTTTACCCAGTTGCTTGGCGATCCCAATCAAGAGAGGAGTTAGATGAGAGATTAGATTAGATTTCTTCAGTATTCTTGAATGTAAACTGGTATTTCCTTTTCTTAAGTGCATTTGCTATCAAAAGCTCTTTCTCCTTCTTCTCCAGTCTAGGTTGTACATGATAATTCTGTCAATGTAGGAAGGCTATGGATATTTAAGTAAATGTAGCATTACTTTGGGTTATTGAGTTTCTATAGAGAACCAAGATACCCATGCCAGAACCAAGGTGCTGTACAAGCAGGGGAAGTTTATTTTGGGTTAAAAAAATCTATAGAATATTTTCCTAAGAAAAGCATTTGGATTGTTGTTGCCAACATTAAACTGTTGTTAATTCAGCTATTTCCTTCACATAAGTGATGATATTGAAAGTAATAGGTGGTGCTTTTTTTTATCTATTTGGATTATGCAATGAAAAAACATTTTTAATTTAAGAAAGGCCTCCCATAACCTTTTCCATTTTTTTGAAATATTAGAAGCAGAATATAAATGAACAGATGTGTGCAAATGAAAGTGACCATTATGAAAAGTTGAAATAATACAGTGAAATTAACTATCTGGATGTGTGTTCTTTTACTCATGCAAATAAAGCTAATTCAAAAGATATAGACAAAGAATTAAGTATCATGATTAAAAGGATACTATTGGATACTATTGTATATACAGTATTCTCTTCAGAAATGCTTCTTTTTTCTGCACTTGAGAACTGGGTGATAGCTGAAATGTGGTCCAAATGTGATTGCTAGATAGTTACATTTGCTCTGGTCTATACTTGAGACTGTTCTGGTCTATTAAGGAAAATAATGATAATAATAATGCTAAAAAACTTAGAAGATTTATCTTTAGCATCTGTCAACAAAAAGTATAAGTATTTTTCTCATCAAATGCACACTACTCCATTATAGTATTTTGATGGCACTTTATACATTTTTTAAGAAATTGTACTAAATTATACCATTATTTACTTAGGAGATCGTATAATTTGTAAAAAATAATTTTTAAGTGATTGTGAGGCTAACAAAGAAACAAATCCTCCCTCCATCCACCTTCTACTTTTGACTTTTGGGAAGATAGAGAAACACATCCAGGAGGAAGGCGGAAGAAAGCAAAGTATTTGTTCTTGTAGTTCCAAGTGATTTCCACCAGGTGGCGGATTTTCAAAGCCGTGTTTACAATTTTTTTTTCACTTACTGTCTGTCTAAAAAGACTCAACCAGAAAAGGGTATATAAAGAAGACAAATGATTTATTTTTTGACAATCCTTATAAAGTGTAGATATAACTACTAAATTAACTTTTCTTTCTTTGTAATGTTCAATATGGTGATTAACTCTAAAATAAAAAGTAAACTTTTGTTGGCTACTTTTTTCCCCTTTGAATTCTGAGGCAGTAGAATTTAGTTACTCTCTTGGTATCACATTTGAAACAATTATATCATAATTTAGCTTAATAATAAAATGGAATGTATTTTTTGTATAACTAACTATAAGGCAGGCAGACATGTTTTTGAAAGTCTATCTAAATTATTTTTAGTGTAACAAAAGTCTACTGAAAACATAAACCTATTGAATTTATTATTCATTAATTTAATACAAATCAGTTGCATTATACTAAATTGGAGACTGAATTACATTGATTTAAAAACTGGACCCACTGGGCTGTGTCAGCCTATCCTCCTGCAGCCCACAGACAACTATTTTCATATTTTTATTGTTATTATTCCTATGACTTTCCTTATAGTTTTCCAAAATGTCTATTCCCAGCTAATATATTGCTTAGTGTTACATGCTATTTATTTATTTTTATGCCAGTGACCTTGAATGTATTTGTTACTCCATAATTTTGAGTTCTAGAGTTTCATCCATACCGGTACATATGGCTAACAATCCATCTGTTTATGTTAAGGTCAAACACTCGGTGTACTTATCCATTTTACTTTGAAGGGCACTTGCCCTTATAAGTTATGTATTTATTCTCTTCCTAGAGTTCTAATAAAATAATTTGTTAATTATTTAATCATTTATTTGGCTTCATTACATATGAACATGCATGATCTCAACAGAACATATACATGAGAAGCTAAATTTATCATATGTCTTATGAGATCAAGTTACTGATGATATATAATTATAAAATTCACTATATATCATGAAAATATAGTTTATAGAATTCTTCATCTTCTAATAAAGATGAAGAGGTGTGTCTAGTTTATAATGTACCACATTTTACTATCAAGTAAAGTGACTTCAAATGAAAATAATTTCACTGACCTGAGAACATTTCAATATTTTCTAACAGGGTAAAGACTTAACTGAATTTTATAAGAAAATTGTAACACAGAGAGCAATGCTTTGGCTGGTTTATGACAAAAGATAATTTCTTAATGATGTCTTCCCTCCATGCCCTCTCCAATCTCTCCCTTTTCTTACTTAAACTCTGCCCTGTGAATCTGCCATGGCAATCTGAATTTAACCTAAACAGTTCTCATAAAAGAGCTCTCTAAGCAACTGTGCTCAAACTGAAAGATCTTACGAGATTTTCTGTTCTACCCCTACTACACCTCTGAATGTCGGCCAACACTCTCGGTCACTGCTCTGCCTCCACTGCAGCCTCTGCTGGTCTTCTCTGAGGCTACAGCCACCTGACTCTCCCTCCCACCCCATGCCGATCCGTCCTCCCTCTCAACTTCCTTCTTAGCCTCATTTAGTCTGTCAGATCGATGTTCCTGTTCTAAGGGTTTATTGGCCATTGTTCTCTTTTCATCCTGTCTTGCTTCTCATAGAGGATGTTAATCATACCCCTGACTCTGGTAACTGCCCACACATACAGGTGTTGCAGGTCTATTACCTTCCATTCAAGCTTTTCCTCCAAGCTCTATACACCTATGTCCAATCTCGTAGGTGAAAAATATTCTTAAATATTTTATAAGACCTTAAAAATCTCTCAGAGTTCTCCAAACTAACCCTCTACTAATGCTGATTGACTTGGGTCATCGAAATCAGAAACCAAGCATTCTTTCTCTACGCCATTGTCTTTTCTTCCTTATATTCAGTTTTTCATCTTGACATCTTGTCATCTCAATCCTCTAAATATCTTTTCAGTGTCTCACTTCTCCCTTCCAGTCATCACAGTCTTGTCTTATGTCATGCCTGTGACCTTGGATGACCCAAATTGATGCACACAAATTCACTTTTACCTCTCTCCAATTCACTCCACACTGACAACAGAATGAGGTTCACAAAGCTGAAATCTGTTTATGTCCCACTTGAATTTTCATATTACATGAAACTATCAACCTTGAAGTTTAGAATGCGGGAATTCTTCACAGTGACCTTCAGGAAAAGGTAAAACTGACTTAACACCACCCCCTCACACATACACTTCATTTCCTCTCTAGCATTATGTCACACGAATTTTCCTTTTGGCTGCGAGATTTGCTCCCATTTATTGTACTTGACATGCATCGGTCAACAAGAGGTATTTACAGATACTTTCCTTGTGATTGGCATTTTCTTACACCTGTCCTTGCCCAGTATACAAAATAGGAAGGTTTTTGTCTGGTACAACAATAATTATTCTCTACCACTTTTCTCAGTTTTATTAAACCTAGTAAAATAGAATCGCAATATTGTCAGCTTTCGTAATAGATGACCTTTACATTATCCCAAATTTGGGGGAAAATGAATATATAACACTGCAGTTTAAAATTTCCAAAATGAAAATGCAGAAAAGGATTACTTCACAGTAGTTGTTACATGTAAAATGGCTATTATATTACCACACAACCACTTTAATAAATACAACTAGCTAAAAGGTCACCTTTGCATATCACATCTGCAGAGCAAGCTATTTAAACATAAAAATTACTATATGTCGTACAATTTCATTCATGGATTTTCTCTCAGAGTGAATAACACTTTTTTAAAAAATGGCCAAATGTGTTTAGATTTGAAAATATGCAAGAATATCGGTGTTACAAAGAATATGGGCGAATGTCTGTGTCCCCTCCAAGTAAATATGTTGAAATTCTAATGCAAATAGATTGGTTTTAGGAAACAGAGCACCTGGGGTGGAGTGTAAACAGGCCGGGAGGTGGAACCTGCATAAATAGGATTAACTTCCTAGTAAAGGCTCTCACTGAACCTGGCCTCCCTGGCCTCCTGATCTTGAACCTCCATCTCTAGAACTGTGAGAAAGAATTCGGTTGTTTACAAGCCACACCGTCTTCTGCAGTGCTTTGTGAGAGCAGCCTGAACTGACTACAGCGATGGAAAACCTAAAAATAAAAGGGGCGAGTATGTGTATTGATCTGGTGGTTAAAAAGTTGAGAACAAAAGCAATTTGTGTCTCTTAAATGGAAAGAATAAAATGCCATTCAACGTGACTTAAGATTTTCAGTAATAATTTCAATTATTTTCATATAGTTTAAAGTATTTGATTTTCTGTGGGGTAAAGTACCTGACTTATTATTTTTTTTGTAATGTAAGTGCCTGCCATTAAGCTTTTGATTCCCTGAGGCAAGGCAGCCACTCAAAGACATGCTTCTAGGATAAACCCATTGCCAGGTGGCAGCCAGATGAAAGGCAGTGCTGCCTCTGCCCTGAAGTTCCCCTTTGAGAAAACTCAGAGTGACCTAAATAACTGACCATGGGCTTTTCCCCTCCCACATTTTTATTCCCGCCCTATGTTTTAAAGTCACTAATAGAGTGAACCCAAGAAACTGCAGGCACCTCCCCCTTAACCCCAACAAAGGCTGAACTCCAGGTGCAGGCTACTTTTTATTTCCTTGCCCAGACCTTGTGTGGGACCCTTGGGCACGCCATGTACTCCCTGCAGCCTGGGAGTAATAACCCGCGTTTTCACTAAGGTCCCCAGGGACTGTTGCTGAGGTGCACCTTGCAGTCATAACAGCCAGCTATGAAGTTCACTGGCACGGTCAGGAATGACTGCAGTGCTCCCCGCAGTCGTGCTGCTCCTGGTGAGCACCCTGGGCATTTCTAGCTGATGGCCACACAGGCCATGGACTGCAGCTGACGGGGAACAATTTCTCTTGGTGAAACAGTGTTAGTGCGTTCTTTACATTGCATTTACGCTGTTGAAATGATTTACTGTATTTTCAGAGTAGCAGTCTATGTATACATATACAGGAAGAAGGAAATGAAGGTTTTTGTGATTGTAGATGATGTGGTTGTCTGGGTGGAAAACCCCCCAAAATTAACAACAATGACCACAAAACTCCTGGAAATAAAAAGCGATCCGGACAAGGTCGCAGAATGCAAAGGTGTGTGCACCGAAAGTGAATTTCTTTCCCATATGCCAGCAATGGACAGATGGAATTTTACATAAAAAGTAATAATGTTACATTGACACTCCCAAAGTTAATTACATATATTAAATATGAAAAACAAGAAAGTTTCGATGAGAGAAATAAACGAAACTCTAAATGGTGGAACAAACATACAGGCAAAAACACGAAATGTGGCCAAGACGTCATTTCTTCCCATACTGATTTACAGATTCAGTGAAATCGCTCTAAAAACCAGCCTCCTCTATAGTGGCTAACAGCAGACTGATTCTGAAGCTTACATGGAAGCATCGATGCAAGACCCGGAGGAGCCACCACGGCACTGAGGGAGGGGAGCGAACCCCAAAGACCCCTGCAGCTTGACTTCGTAACTTAATGGCAAAGCCACAGCAAAGAGCATAGCTTTGGGAGTCTAACTATTGGGTCAAAAAGGAATGCGAAAATTTTGAAATTTTGAAGTTTTAGAAAATAAGATTACTTCCCCAAAGAATATTCAGTAAAAGTGGACATACAAAACACTCCAAAAATAGTAATTAATATTTCAATTATTGCTATATTTTAACTTGTTCCACAACTAGGTCTCTGTCAGTGATACATATTAAAAAAGAAACCATTTTGTGAATCATTTAGATTTTTGAATGCTGTGAAAATAAAACACATAATCTTGAACAGTAAGATGTTATAAATATAAGATAACCTTTCAAGGAACTTACCTTTAGAAATCACCTCATTAGTTCTCACCCTATGTTCACAAAGTAGGTGATAATAATTACCATATCTGTTTTACAGATGAATGAACTTGGTCATACGGAGGTTAATTACTCACACTAGTTTAATTTACAGTAGGTAAAGCACTGGGATTAGTGTGCCAATTGTGTAACTTCAAACTATAGAGTTATACACTTTATTCTATAACAGACCTAGTTCAAATACTGTATTTTTTAGTTTTATATTAGCAATCACATTTTACTGTGTATCCTAGGACTAGTTTTACTCATCAGTTCAATATATTTGATTGAATGGCTATAAAACACAGGGTATTGGGCTAAATACTGTGAGAATCTGTGAATTAGGTATTAGAGGAAGGGCTTTGCAGCTCAAAATGTGCTTTTCCTGCAAATTCATCTTGCCTTCCTCAAAGGAAAAGCCCCTGCATCCAGCAACTAGCCCTGCGTGTGTTTTCCACAGGTCCACGTCTTTGGAAAGTTTAGTGAATTACATCAGTTTTTTTATGGCTGCATAAGCACAAGTATTCAGGAGATGGTTTTTAATTTTAGATTATATATTATTCATATATTTTATCCTTTTGTAACTAGAGGCTTGAATAGAAAAAAGCAATATCTTTCCATAGTGTATCCTAAGAGAACCTCTCCAATATTGAATAATCTCGAACTTGGTAGTAATCAAAAACCAGGATGACACCTGGCACTTAACAAGTGTAGAGCACATGTTAATTACGATGGTTACCATCAAAATTCCCTAGGTCAGGAATTTGTTGAGCACACATTGCGTATAATTTTGGCTGCTAAATTTACCTCTATCCCTCCACACTGACCACTTTCAACATGGAAAAATTACCAACTTCAGATCTAGTTGCTTTAAACATTGGACTGGGTTTACATTACTGTATAGATGATAACCTTAAATTGATTCTGCCTTTTGACTTCCAATGGTAAATATTCACAGCAAGTAAAATGCAAGGTCTCCAATTAAGACACCAAGCAAAAATTACTCTAAACTTCCTTAAAGTTAGAATTTTGTAATGAAGCAAACAAAGCAAAGGCAACTATTACCATTTCTTTTGAATACTTAAATTAGACACACCATTTATATTAATGTTTCTAAACATTTCTATCAACTGAGGTAGAGTAGTATATTGGTTAAGTTCTTAGGTGTTAGAGAGGACTCACCAAATATCTTATATACTTTTTCACCTTGGAGAAGATCTTGCCTCTCCATGCTCCTTTCTCTCCTGTAATATAGAGGTGATGATAATGTTATTCCCACCAGAGTTTTGTGAAGTGATTGGCATCTTTATGAACATTGATTTCTTTAAGAAAATTAATATAATGGGAGTACTGTTTTAGGTTGTTCAACATGTTTGTGGAAAGATACCCAATATAGAAGGCAATGGAACAAGACAGACTAGGAAGGGGGGTAGTTAGACACTCTAGGTTGGACAAATTAGAGGTTAAGACAGGATAATAAAAGATTCAGTGGACTAAAATATTCCGTAGAGGCACAGCTGAAGAATGCAACCATTGCCTCTTCTTCATGATCCCCATATGAAAGCAGACGCCTCTTTGGGACTCAATCTGGAGGGAGAACTTATCTCTCCCCAAGTATACATCATTGTGGCTGGAAAAAACCATAGTGATCGAAGTGTTGGCTCATGAAGACAGCCTACTGCTCTTGATACGGCCATCATTTTTTCCACTCATCACTTTGTAAAATGTTTGCAATCACAAACACCCCCAAGAAGTTAGTGTTGGAAATGGCATTGCAATTGAGGTGCTCACACTGAAAAATATTATGAATACATGCAGCTCACTTACAGTTGACTCTGTCTAGTGAATTCTAAAAAAAAAAAAAATTGTAAAGATGCAAACATAACAACAAATCAACTAAATTTAAACTAACTGAGAATATGTTCGGCTTCCAGTTTGGCTACAGAAATTTGCGAAAGACTGTGTGTTCACACTGCCAAACAAAACAATCTGAATAAACTGTAAAATTGTAGTTTTCTTAAATATGGTGAGAAATATGAGGACTCAAAGAAACCTAAACGGACTGTCTTCCAGAAAGCGAAAAGCTCCTCACACAGGAGCTTCCTGTAGAAATGGGAGAATGATGGTTAGATTACTCAAAGCCACTCTGATGAAGGAAGATTAAAGCAGAGGAACTTCCAAGGAGCTTTTAATATCTGCTCCTGGGAGGGCATGACAGACTCCAATCCCAAAGAGTCTCGGGCGCAAAATGAATGTGCACCCACCTGCTGCCTCTTTTCCATAGATGTTCACAGATCCACATTACAAGAAATGTAATGTTCACTTCCATTGATCCAAAGTGCAAAAATTGACCCAGATCGTAACTGGAGACACAAAGAGAAAGGAGAACAGTGTATGAGAAAATGAGGAGAATAAAATCCAAAGTTAGGAGATCATGATTTGACAAGGGGACAAGGGAAGGTGGGGGTCCTGGAGGGTTCCCAGTGTGCTCTATTTCTACACTGTAAGACATGAAATAGGTGTCTAATTGATGCTCATTCATTAATATGCTCACTAAAGTTATGTATATTCTGCACACATTGTATGACCTGTAATCAAATAAACATTCTGAGACCTATTATATATGGAAAAAC